>JAVGVS010000052.1:511258-697044 GCA_032718565.1 Distichodus sexfasciatus | reverse complement strand
GGGGTGGGGGGGGTGGGGGAATAAGGTTCAAACATAAGCGGAGGTATGTCTCTTTTTTTCTCTCTCTCCCTCCTCCTCCTCCTCCTCTCAAATGCTCTGCCAGCAAGAAATGTCATAAATCCATCATCAAAATAAGTAAATAAATAAATAAAGGAATAAAAAAGCTCTGGTTGGGACGCGACGTGGAGATCTTTATGAAATGGAAGAGGCTGTGAAATTAAACATGAGTCTGTGTTTTTTGCTCTTATTGGGATATCGATCGTTGAGGCTGCTGTCTTTCAGCTGCACTCCTTCCATCATGCTGACAGAAAGAGCGAGAGAGACCGGAGGCACTTTTTATATCCCATTATAAAGAACCAGATTTATCACTGCCAATCCATTTGCTCTTATTTTGAGAGAGTATTAAAAATGCACTTATACCTTATTGGGAACACTGAGGCCTTGGGCACTTGTTCACTTGTTTGTTTACTCTCTCGGTCACTCATTCGTTCATTCGTCCATTCATTCGCTCTCTGGTTTCTTTGAGAGAGAGAGATTTGGGAGAGTTTTAAAAAAGGCGTCTCGTCTCCACCTTGTGATGCCTGTGAGAAGCAGTGGAGATGAAGATGAGTCAGAGGAAGATGAGTCAAGCCTGGAGGAAGAAGAAGAGAGCAGAAATGGAGATGTGAGAAGAAGAGAGAGAATACAAGACTAGATGAGCAACAAATAGCAGAAAAGGAGAAATTGGAGGAAAGGAAAGGAAGCAAATGATGAAAGAACGATAGAGGAAGGAGAGAAGACTGAGTAGAGATGAAAGAAGAGGAGAGATAGAAAACAGAGAAGGAGACGAGAGAGAAAAGAACAGAGAAGAAAGAGCAGAAAAAGAGAAATGCAGAAGAGCTTGAAAGAGATACTATAACAAGAGGATGTGAGTAGAGGAGAAAAGTCGTACAGTCAAATTTTTACTTAAGTTAAAGTGCTGAAGTACTTGTTTTTAAAAATACTTAAGTATTAAAAGTACAGCTTCTTTCACCACATTGTTGCATTATTACCACAACACTTACTATACCTAATGCCTCTGACTAGCTTGTAGAAGCTGTAGAATAAGGAACTGGTAGAATGTTACAAAATGAAACACAACCTGAACTGATAAAGAAAACCAGTCATTAGTTTATTTTATTATTTAATTGTAAGGCTACACACCCCACAAAACAGCAGGGTAGTGTTCTGACCCAGCTCTGGCAGTGTGTGCACACATATATGTGTATGTTAATCAGGAGGACGGTGTAATAGCTGTAAATGCAGCTCAGAACATCAAATCAACATTCCAACCTGCTTAAAACCCAGCTCTACACCTCTAGCTCCATGACTTTCCACCAGCAACAATGTTTTAATCAAGACAGAAAACAGCAGAACTGTGTGAACTTGGTTTTATAGTTCCAGTCTACAGGCGTGATGTGACCCTACTGATTACTGATAAACCGTCACCTGCCAAACAACCAAACACATGCTTAGAAAAGGGGGAATAACATCCACTTTATCCACAGATTTGAAAGTAACGAGTAACGAGAACCTTGATAGAAATGTAGTGAAGTAAAAAATACAGTATTTGTCTTTAAAATGTAGTGAAATGGAAGTCATAAGTTTCCAAATAAAATACTACTCAAGTGAAGTACAGATACTTAAACGCTCTACTTAAGTACAGTACTCAAGTAAATGTACTTAGTTACTGTCCACCTCTGGACAGTATAGTAATATATAAGACAATAATGTGAGAAAAAGAAGAAGAGAGAGGAAATATAGAAAAGAAAGGAAAGATAACAGATGAGGAGAAGAGAGAAAGACACTAATCGTCGGGGCAAATGAGATGAAAAAAGAAAAAGGTAGAAGTAAGACGAGAGAAGTAACATAGGGAGAGTGGAAAGGCGACGAAGAGAGACAAGGAGAGGCTGATCGGCCAGCGAACATGGAGAGCAGGAGGAGAGAAAGAGAAGAGACGGAGAGAGGAAGGCAAGACAACAGATGAGGAGAGGAAAAATAAAAGAGAGACAAAAAGAAGTGAGAGACCGAAGGATTGGAGAGAGTCTTTCTTTAAAATGTGTCTGGTCTCCACTTTGTGAGACAAAGTGGAGATGAAGATGAGTCAGAGCAACATGAACGTCAAGCCTGGAGGAGAACGACAGCAGCTGACATTTTCAGAAAGAGAGAGCAAAAAGAGAGAGAGTGAGAGAGAGAAAGACAAGGACAAACAGAGACAGTGCCAGGTGTGTGTGTCTGTGTATCAGTGGCACAATGGGCAGGCGGCAACATGACACGAGCAGAGCGACGCCTCGCCTCTTCCAAAACACGGTAGCTCCCCCACCTCTTCCTCTTTCCCATTCTCTCATTCTCCATCCCTCCATCCCGCCCTCCCTTTGTCTGCCTCACTGTGAGTCACTTTCAGGCCATCAATAATAATTCTGTCGACCCGGGCCGTCCCTCATCAGAGCTCTGGCCATATGGCTTACAGCGAGGTGTGTATGTGTGTGGCTGTGTTTGTGTAGTAAGCTGAGATGACAGTGTGTGAGACTTTGTGAGGACATTTTTGCATGTGCGGGTGTCATTTCTCATATTTAATCAAGAAGTAAAGAAAGGAGAAATGGAGAGGAAGAGAAAAGGACAAACATGGGGAAAACGGAGAAAAAGAATAGGGAAGTGGATTAGGAGATGAAAGAGGGAGAGGAGAAACAAAGACAGAAACCTGCAGAGAAAGGAGGAATAGAGAAGAGGCTACCAGAGAAGACAGGAGGAAAAGTGGACTGGAGGAAAACAAGAGGAAAAATAAGAGACGATGGCATGAAGGATAAAATAACAGAGAGGGGGATAAGAGATAGAAGAAGAAGAAGAAGAAGAGAGGAAAATGGAGAAAAGAAGAGGAAATATGGCAGGTGAGAAGAAAAGAAGAAGAAGAATAGAGCGGAGGAGGTGAGAAGGTAGATAGTGAAGAAAAGGATGGGGAGAGGAGAGATGACATAAGAGGAGATTCAAGAGAGAGAGATTCAAGAGATTCAAGATTCTTTATTTGTCACATGCAAGTTATACAGGTACAACAAGCAGTGAAATGTATCCTGATCCGCTCTTATAACTGTGCAATAGACAAGGAAAAACAGACACAATACAATACAAACTTACAAACATGAGACTGACTTAAATAAGGAGGTTGGGGTAACAGGACGAAAAACAAAACAAAACTATAATATACAATATACAATAAGGAACATAAGTTATGTGTGCAATATAAAGTTACCAGTGCAAGTTTGACCCTGAGATTGCAAAATGTGCAAGAAAGGAAGAAAGGAAGAAAGAGAGGAGAGAAAAGAGTAAAAGAGAGGAGGGTACAAGAGAAGAAGGGAGGAGAAATGGAGACGTGGAAAGGAGGAGAAGAGGAGAGGAAATGAGAAAGGGAGAATGAAATAGAGGATGGATACGAGATGAGGAGAAAGAAGAACAGAAAGGAGGAGATGAGAATAGAGAGAGGGAATGGGGAAAAAGGAAAGAGAGGAGGAGAGATCAGATAAGAGGAGCAGAGATAAAGAGCAGAATGTGCAGACTGTGTGTCTGTGTGTATGTGTGTGTGCGTGAGAGGGTGTGTGTGTGTGTGTGTGTGTGTAAAGGAACAGATTGTTGGGAAAACCATGTGTCCTGCACTTTTGCCCTTACTGCCATGGCGACCGCCGTTAGGGGCAATATGGCACGCAGGAGAAGGGCAATTGTTTCACTTTTATGCAGCTGTTAGACTGAAAGGCACAGATGTGTGTGTGTCTTTCCCACTCTTTCTTTGACACACACAGTCACACATACCCACACACGCACACACACACACACGCGCACACACACACACCGCTCGGATTGGTTGCTGTGGTAAATGGAGTGATATTAAAATGCGTCTCACTTTAGCCTCGCCATTAAAAGCCCATCGGGCCGCAGCGGACACCGCCGGCGATTAATATCGATCCTGCAGTGCGGAGGAGAAAAGGGAGAGTGAAACACGTCCCGGAGAGAGAGAGAGAGAGAGAGAGAAGGAA
Organism: Distichodus sexfasciatus; assembly: GCA_032718565.1. NCBI lineage: Eukaryota > Metazoa > Chordata > Actinopteri > Characiformes > Distichodontidae > Distichodus > Distichodus sexfasciatus. The sequence continues at coordinate 693,001 of JAVGVS010000052.1, read as the reverse complement.
AACCTGTTGCTCTCTTTCAGACGGAGGAAGAGAAGAGAGGAAGAGTGGGGTGGGGAGTGGGAGAGGTGTGATGAGAGCTGATTTATGCGCTAGTCGTCACGGTGCTGATGTCGAGCTGTAAATCTGCTCATATTCCACTAAACCAAATCAGTTTCATTTTATAGCTGAGGATGAGGATGATGAGGATGATGATGCAATTAGTGTGTGTGTGTGTGTGTGTGTGAGTACAGATATAATTTCACCAACTCTAAAAGAACACAAAAACATAATTATGTTGAAGAGTTTTCTAACTGGAATCAATAAAATAATTCAGAAGTACAAACCCTGTAATCTTCACACTTCTCCTTTATCCACTTATCTTTTCTCACTCTGTCCTTCATCTTTTCTCTTCTTCTCTCCATTTCAGTTCTTCCCTTTTCTGATCTCTTCTTCCAGCCACCTCCTCTCATTTCTTCTCTCATCTCTCCTCATCTTCTGTTATCTTTCCTTTCCTCCATTTCTCCTTTCATCCTCAGTTTTCTCCTCTACTCGTGTATGCTCTTTTTCATCTCTCCTCTTTTTAGTTTCCCTCTTCCTCTCCATTTCTCCTTTCTGTCTCTCTGATGCTCTTTCTCGGTCTGTTTCTCACCTGTTATCTCACAATCTCTCTCTTCTTCTCTTGTCTTTCTTCTCCTCTATTTCTCCTCTTGTCTTCCTCTTCTTCTCATTTCCATGTTTCTCCTCTTCTCTATCCTCCTTCTGTAAATTCCTCCTCTCTCGTCCAATTGCCTTTTCCTCTTTTTATTTTACTCCCTCATCAACTCGCAAACGCATCCCTTCCTCTCCTCGTCTCTCCTCTCTATTCCTCCTGTGTCTTTTCCTATTCTCCATTTCTCCTCTCTTCCTCTATTGTTTTCCTCCTTCATCATTTTTAAATCCCATCCCTTCCTCTCCTCTTCCCCCCTTCTCTCCATTTCTTCTCTCTTCCTCTCCACTGCTGTAGCCTTCTCTCCATTTCTCTCCTCTGTTAATCTATTATCTCTCCTCCTTTCTTCCCTCTCCTCATCGATCTCTATTGTTCCCTTTTTCTCCTTGTCTCCATTCCTTCTTTCTTCTTCTCCTCTTTTCTAACCACCCCCCCTTTATTCTTTTCCTCCCTCCTCATCTACCATCAATCCCATCCCTCTTTTCTTCCTCCTCTTCTTCTTCTTCTTCTTCTCTTCATCCCCCCCTCAATTATCTCTCCTCTCCTTCTTCCCAAGCATCCTCCTCTTTATTCCTCTTTTCTCGCCTCTTGCCATGTATTAACTCTCCTCTCTCTCTCTCTCTGGCTGTGAGTGTGATTACTGCCCTGTATTGTGCCAGGCTGGGCATGGGGCGGTGGGCACAGTTGTTGTAGACGCATGGCCGAACCTGCGACTGCGCTGTTTTTGGCAGACGTAACTGCATGTGGCCGAGGTCAGACCTAACGCCGCTCACTCACTACCTGGCTGCCCTTTACCACCACCGCCGCTGCCATTGGCCACACACACCAAACTGAGCCTGGTCATAGTGTGTGTGTGTGTGTGTATAGAGAATAAAGCATGCATGCGCCCTTTTGCCTGAACTGCTAAGCTTTACCAATCGATAAGAGTCCCTGTGTTGCCAAAAAGCTTTCACAAACACACACCCACCCCGATAAAGCTACACTCTGCTCCACCCCAAGCCGAAAGGCCACATTAGCATTTTACAGATACATAAAACACACGACATTTAGTGCTGGATTGCTTCTTGCTCCCGACACACACACACACACACACACACACACAGATCAGCATAAAATAAAAAAGCAAACTTGATTGCAGCACGAGGCTGTTATAAGGCATAATAAACCCAGCGGTATATAAAGGGGCGGAGTTTATATAGGCAGTCTAGGCTTTACTCACATTATTATTCCGTAATTTTTACTTCTCCTCTCTCTCTCAAACTATCACATGTTCATTTCCTTTTCTCTGGCCTTAACTCACCTCTCACACCGTCTCTCTCCCTCTCCGTGCTTTCCCCCCTCATCTCTGCTTCTCACTCCGTCTCCGTGTCCATCTTTCACTCTGTCAGCTTGTTCCCCCTCTAATGAGTTCTGTCATTTATGCTCTAAAAAGAAGTAGCAGTGAAAGTTTGATGGACAAAGTACATTTCCAGTTCTGGTGACGTCATCACTCATGACACAATCTGGTGCGATTAGTGAGAAGGACGCTTCCTGGAGAAATATGAAACAATTCCAGAATGGACAGCTGTCATTCTGGAATTGTCTATAGGTTTCTGCTTAACCTTTTGGTTCCTGCTCTGCAAGCTTGGTGCCCCAGCTGAAGAAGAACCCACAATGGCATGACTACTAGGGATGCACTGATCTGAGACATGGCTTGGGTAATGGTCCCATAACGACTCAGATGACTGTATCGGGCATCGGTGTCATTTGGCTGATTTATGGAGCCAGTCTGTTCAATTAAAATGTAGGTTTTTCTGTGTTTGTGTACAGTATGTGCAAACGCACAGTTCGTTATGCTTGGAAAGTGGTGCTGTGGTAAAGCTGGTTTATTGTTTGACATTCACACTAATTATTGAGCAGAACAAGCAACGCAACACATTGCAACTCCAAAAGCAAATCACATTGTTATAGCGCTTAATTTCCTTAACAACACCAGCTCTCGCTGTCTGTGTTGCTGATGGTTTTAGCGTCACAGGATTAGGGACCGTCACAAAACTACAGAACTGTGTTTAAACGAATTATTTTTGAGATGTTATTGTAATAATAAATAATTTAGCATATACAATTATTACATTGTTGTAGTTAGGAAAACAGTACTGAAGTCAAGTATTTCCTTAAGCACAACACAATAATCTCAGTCTCCTCCTCACAGAGAAATAAACAACTTATTCATTCAAAACTGTGTCAGATCGGTACCCAAGTATTGGCATTGGTATCGGAATGGAAAAAGTTGGATCAGTGCATCCTTAATGATTACTTGATGCTGTGTGTTTAATGTGCATTGGGACTTCTACTGTGTATTTGCACAATAGGCAGTTCTAGTGTGTGTGTGTGTTTAGAGCTGGATGTGAGGATTAGAGCATGAAGGTCAGCGTGGAGTCAGATTAACGTGGACTACAGGCAGACTGCATCTCGGCTGGGGTTCGGGTCACACCTCTCCCACTCGTCTCATCAGCCCCACTCTTTCCGTCCATCTCTCATCCCTCACGCTTTCTCCATCCCTCCATCCCTCCATCCCTCCCGCTGTCAGACTTATGGCTTTTACTTTAGCTGAAGCCCATTAGACAGCAGGAGGAGAAGAGACACTCATTATTCCTACAGCACTGCCATCATCTCTCCCTCTCTCTCTTTCTCTTCCCACCTCTCACTCCTGCTTCACCCATGGCTGAAAGTTGAAAGACAAATGATGAAGCTCAACAGTGAGACGGACAGAAAGCAGTGGGGGAACTACTGGATGTGGGAACAGGTTAAAGGACCTTCTGAGGGTCGAGTTCATACAGCACAAAATCTGTCCCAAATTGGAATTACGTCACCTAGTTAGGTAGACATGATGGATGCATTTTTAATGCAGAGAAATTATTTTTAAATATATACAGTATAACAAAATACAATAACATATTAACACAATATTAACAGCAAACAATATGGCAATTCATGACCAAATTAAACCAAAGTTATCTGATTTTCTGTTACAGATAACTCTCAAAGTGGCCCTCTTCCCCTCGAACACAGCCACTGGTCAGTCACATTGTTACTTACGCTTTGCTCCAGGCTTTTTTTAAATTAAATTAAATTTTTTTTTACATTTTGGGGGTTTTACAAGGTTGTAAATTTGTAGCTACATGTTGAAGATGTGTGTGGTTCAAATTTAATTCGGAATGCAACAGTCAATGAATTTGGAAAATGAGTAAAAGAAATAGAAAGATGGAAACAGTAAGAGAAAAAGACAAACAGATCGAGAGAGAGAAGAGAGAGAGAGAGCGAGAGAGAGAGTGAGAGAGAGAGAGAGAGAGAGAGCGAAGAGAGAGAGAGAGAGAGAGAGAGAGAGCAAGAGTGGGGACTGGACAAACTGGCGAAATGATAGAGGGACGGAGTTTGTCTGAGTTTGGTTCTCGATGGCTGTATTTGATGACATCCTTTGCCATCTGTATGAAAATATTCCCCCACCGCCATCAGGGTTATTATAATCAGAGCCGAAACGACTATTAGTGTCAGCAGGAGAGAGAGAGAGAGAGAGAGCGAGAGAGAGAGAGAGAGAGAGAGTAATGAATTAATAGACAGTCATTTAAGAATGATGGGAAAGGTGACTCAAATCTTCAATTATTCACACATACATTGTTCCTGTAGAACACGCACACACACATACACACACTTATCTAAATCAGGCTCCTACAACACTATAATACAGGCTTTCAGAAGCTTAAGCATTCGAAACAATGGGTTAGGGTCCCAAACAGCGTGTTTACACCAGCAAAATGTCATTTAAGCATTTTTACACATTTACTTCTGTTTTTATGCACAGAATATCTCACAAATACTTTCACATACAGAGGGATCAGGTCTTGCCTTGATTGTGCTACTGAAAACGTTGTGCGCCACTAATAAGCGTCCGTGTGAAACACAAGCGGAGCATGCGCTAGTGAGTGAAAAGTTAAATGAAGCTTCGATTCAAGAAAAATTGACCATTTTTTGTAATTGAATTGTTGGAGTTATTCAAAGAATCATTTCAGCCCTAGAAAGAACGTGTTACCGTTAGTGCGGGCCAAAAACCGTGATGCGTACCGAACCGTGGGCACACTGTACCGTTGCATCCCTACTTTCATTTTAGCTTACAGTGGCAAGTTGACAAGGTTTTTGACAGGTCTAGTATTTCTTAATGCAGACTTTATATGCTTTGACTTGCAGACAGCATTATTACGCATAGCTGCTTGGAAGGCGGTGCTGACGGGGCGTTGCTATAGGGACAGATGCGGAACAGGAAGCAGTCATGAGTGTTACCCACAGCAACCGCAGTTAGGATAAGTGCACATATATTAGTAACTGATAGAGACACAAATTATTAAATAAATCCAGAACAAAAGTACTGTACTTACCTTCATAATCTGCCTTTAGTTATTTATGAACTTATTATTCTTGTTTTCCATTATTCTGGGTCACACACACACATTTATAAACCAATGCTGAGGGTTTGGCACTGTGTTAATGCTTAAGAAAAGAGAAGAAGGAACAGAGAAAGAAGAGAAAAGAGGCGACACAGCGTCGCTCCCTCTGTGGCTTTTAGAGCAAATACGGGGCGAGAATCCTGAAATGAATGGCTTCCACGCTGTGTGCAAATATTTAATCGTCTGTTTCTGCACAGAGCAATCTGTAGTACAAACACACATCAGCCTTCGACAGCGCCGTTCGCCGACACACCGCCAAATGAAAAGTAAACCGCAATCAGCTTGATTGGTGAGTGTGTTTAAAAGTGCTATGTGCTCATCCCAGCGTTCATCCACTATCTGTAAAACATCATTACACACAGTACAGGAGATGTGATTTTCTACTGCACAGTTTCTGTACTGTATCGTGGATACAACAAATTTTTGTTATTACAAAGCATGCTGTACTGTAGCTGAGTACCTATACCTTTTTTTGGTTCCCTTTTGGTACCCTTGTCTATTGTTAAAATAAGGAAGAAACTTTGGGAAATACATGAACAGAATTCAGGTAATAACATAAAGCAGAAGCTTGTGAAGAAAGAGGGAGTGCGAGGCTTCTGTGAGAAATCAACTGGTTTCTGGTTCCACATGTCGGTTCCTGTTTGGTATTTGGTACAAAAAGAGATGCCATTTTTTACTGTATGGCACAGTACAGTTTGCTTTTAAACATATGAACACAGGTAAAATAAATCTCTGTTGCAATGGTAGCGTATTCCTGGTAAGTACCCATAGGTTTTTGGTTCCCCGTCCATTTTGATACCAATTGTAACAAGAAGCAATCAAAAGGCAGAGCCAGAGATATGCAGTCCGCTGATTGACCAGACGTAGTAGCATGAAGGGCACTAACACAGCTATCTAGCCTCGTCATTGTTGTCTGCTCTTTGCTTCAGTATTTCCAAAATGTTTCCAAAAAACCCCCAAGAAACCTTGAGAAGTTCTTGTGTCCGTTCAAGTGTGAACGTCACTAACATAATTAGTCAGATCAGCCCCCCTTTGGCACTACCCTCTGTACTCTGCTTAAGCATTTACCATTTTTTGGATCCCCTTTGGTCTATTCCAGAAAAGAGAAAAGACTTTGGAAAAAGGTTTGCTCTTAAAAACATGATCACAGGTATGAAATATTTTTCTATAGCAAAGGTAATGTATTGAGACCAAGTACCTGTAGCTTTTTTGCTGCCCCTTTTTGTTTTGGTACTAATCAGGAACCAAAATGTGAAGCCAGAAAGCTGCAGAATAGGTAAGTATTTCCCAGCATTTCTTAGTTTTTCCACTGCAGACTTCGCTTTGGAGCTTTTAGCCTAATTGTGTTTTGTCTCTGTATTTAAGGTTGACATTTGAGACCTTTTTAAACTCACCTACCGGAACCGTTTCCACCCGAAATGAACAGAAAAATACCATTACTATGCAGTGGAAAAGCACTTACAGTTACAGTACTTGTAAGAGAGAATCACTAACAGTCATCACTACACAAAATTCTAGTTAAGTGCACCCTGAGTCTCCAGGAGTGTGTAAGGTTAGGAGTGTGTGTGTGTGTGTGTTTCCCAGCCACCGTGGAGATGATGATGATGGTGGTGGTGGTGGTGAATCCATTTGTCCATTGCAAGTGGAGAAGTGAAGTTAAGGGCTGGTGCACATTGGCAGCTTCTATGGCTGGGGTTACAGTTCAGGAGAAACGTTCTCGGTTCCATTCCAAACGATTCCTATATTGAGCCGTAAAAATTGGCATTCCTGAGTGTGAGATGTAACTGCTGATATGTAGATTCCTGACAGTTTTGCTGGCATAAAGTACACTTTCTTCATTTGTGATAAATTTGAATAAAATCAACTTCACACTTAACAATAAAGAATAAAATCACAGTTCTGATTGGACGAGGAAAAATTGCACATTTCTTTATCGTACAAGTGCAGTATAAGGTTGTACGAATGCTATGTCATATAAGAGCTAAATATTTTACTAAAGTCCCACATTAAATTCGTGAGTAGAAAAAATATCGGATATGTTAAAATATTACTTTAAAAATAAAACAAACCATAAAATATTCTCTCTTGATTCCCTGAAAGCATTTCTGTAAAATATTCTCACTAAGTGAATGTGGAAAGACTAACCCTAACTATAAAATATGTGTGTGTGTGATCAGCATTTCTGCATTGGTATTTCGTCACTGAGATCCACAGCATTCTCGTACACACCGTCCTCTTCGTTGTGCTGCTGCCGAGCAAAATTCACAAACACCTGAAAATAGAGAGAGGGAGAAAGAGGGATGAGTCTGTGGTTAAAGAGAGAGAGAGTAAACGTGTGGTTAGAGTAAGAGAGAAACAAGTATATGGTTAGAGAGAGAGGGAGATGGGGACGAGAGTGTGGTTAGGTAAAGAGGAGGATGAGGGCGAGAAAAGGAAAGAAAGATTAGTGTCAGATTAGAGCAAGGATGAGTCTACGATCAGAGACAGAGAGATGAATGGAAGTATGGTAGCAGTTAGAGTGAGAGAGGGAGAGAGAGAGAAATGTGAAAGACATGAGAGTGTGGTAAGAGGGAGAGAGGGATGAGTGTGTGAAAAGAGAAAGAGGGGGATGAGAGTGTGGTTAGGGGGAGAGAGAGAGTGTGTCAGAGAGAAAGGGATGAGGAGAATGAGGGGGAAAGAGAGGAATGAGAGAAGGAGAAAGAGAGAGAATCGGGGAGAGACGGAAGAGAGAAAGTTAGGGGAGAGAGGGATGAGGGGAAGAGAAAGAGAGAGTTATGGACCGAGGGATGTCCATAATAAGAGAGAGATTGAGATGAGATGAGGATTTTGTCCTGTTTACTACATGAGCACTGAAGCGGAACACACACTGTAGAAGGACAAAGAGACTGCAATTAGCCACACACACACACATTCAGTCTTGTATTACTATCTTTGTGAGGTCCTTCCATAGACTCCCATAATGACTAAAGTACATAATTTTACACCTACACCTAATCCTAACTCTAACCTTAACCTCAGTGACCAAAAGCACATCTTTTACCTCTTTTAGTTTCTCAAATAAAACAAGCACATTTTCTATAAAGTCATTTCTCCTCATGGGGACCTCTCAAATGACCCCACAAAACCCCAAAAAACAGATAAAAGTGGTTTTAGGGGACAAAAGGTCCCCACAATGCCATAAATACATGAACACTCACACACACACACACACGCACACACACTAGTTATGTTATGTTGAAAATAGTATCAAGTGTTTATCTGTTTATTGTGAGCGTATGTGAGTGTTTTGAATTGTTTTCGCTGCAAATTTTAGGCTCACTTAAAAGAGAGAACAACTGACCTTTCCACACTCGCTGTAGGACACACACACACACACACACACACTTTAATGGTAACATCTACCACACCATATTTTGTACATATATTTATTATGTTTTTTCAGCACATTATTTGATTATTGAAACAATGGTAACTTGTTAATTAATTAATAAATAAATGTAAAATAATAAAAAAAATAAAACACTATGAGTCAAAAAAGCTTTTACTTTCTTTACTTTAGGGTTGCACAATTCCCAGGAATGCAGGAATTTTCAAAGTTGAAAACTTTCCATTGGAATTAACGAGAATTTATGGGAATTAATGGAAATTAACAGGAATAAACTGGAAGTTTTCAAAGCTGAAGGTTGGGAACATAAAATATAAATGGTAATATATATATACATATATTGTAGCATAATGAGATTTGATGCAAATACGGTTGATTTTGTATGCTACTTCTCAATCACAGACACATAGCACGTTACATGCACAATGATTTCTAGAATTCTCAACTACTAAAGCTATTTTTCTGAGCCCACAGCACAGATACAGACTACTGAAGCCACACATTTGAGCCCAAGGACTACATAAAGTCAAGTACGTTTGATGATATTATGAGGTAGATAATATTTGACCTATCACAGTTTTTCGTTCCAGTCTCTTGCAATCCAAGAAAAATCAAAAAGCAAGAAATGGCTTTTAATTATGTGCCGACAATCCTTCTACACTATCGCATGATTAAGGCCAAAACGAAGAAGGTAGAGCGAGGAGGACAGAGGGAGAGACAAAAGGGGAGATGTAGTGAAGGAAGAGGGAGGGAGAGGGAGAGATGGAGAGAGAAAAGGAGGAAGAGAGGGATGGAGAGAGGGGAGGATGTTGTTTGCAAGGACCTTTTTGATTGTCAGTTTTGAAGTTTGTCTAGCCACTATGGTGTATGTGTGTGTGTGTGTGTGTGTGTGTTACCTGGTCCAGCGTTGTCTGCGATACGGAGTAGTCCTCCACACCCAGAAGCTGCTGGTTGGTGCTGAACAGGTTGAAGATATGTGAGAGAGCGCCCTCTGTGTGGGGCAGCTGGTACTGCAGCGTGTTGTGGTGCTTCTCCTTCAGCACACTGCCGGGAAACGAGCGGCACATGAAGTCCTCCAGTGCACTCACGTCGCACGCTCCAGCCTTCACATGCACGATCACAGTGTAGCCGTCTCCGAACCTACACACACACACAGTTGCACGTTTCATTGCAATACAATATTACATCGGTTCAAACATCTGTGTGAACACTGTGTGGTGCAGATGATGCAAACAACAGAGCGTGGAAAAGGGAAAACACACAGCATATGGCTAATATCTCTCTACGGACTTATAGAAGTCTTTATTACTGCTCAAAAATACATTTTTACACACACATACACACATACCAGTTTAATGTGCCAGTGTGCCTTCGTCAATAGATTCTGCTGTGTGTGAGTGTGTGTGTAGCGCAGGGGAACTGTGCCCCTCTTGTTACTGTGTCATTAGAGCTCTCAGGGCCCGCTGTTTTCTGCTTAATTAATCCTCTAATGTTTTATTTACTCATTGTGATATGAGTTAGAAACAGTTAGAACAGTCATGCTACGAGAAGCAGGACCTATTACACAATGTGTGAGTGCAGAGTGTGTGCGTGTGTGTCACTATATTTAGGGGGTTGTGAGGACATGAGCGTCCCATAAAAAGCAAGAAAAAACTCATTTGACTAATTGTACAGCTTTGTGGGGACATTTGGCATGCTTCCTTTAATCTAAAAGCAATTATTTTACTTCTGATATAAAAACTAAGGGTGTAACAATACATCGATCTACACTGATACAGTGATCAATGAGCCAAGTATCAATCCAACATGAAAACATCAATAAGACATCATTATAGGGCTGTACGATATGATCAAAATCTCATATCCCGATAACAATAATGAAATCTTTTGTCTGTGCGCACTCAATTCAGCTTACATGCATGTTCCAAACACTCTGGTCGGGCTCATATGGAATTCGCGTATGTTTTATCAAACTGACTTTTATTAGTTGAAAATGCCCCAACATTCCAGTGCTTTTTAGTGCTCTAGCGACTTGTGGCCAAACATTGCTTTTCCATCATAATATTGTAACGTCCTTCACCGAGCAAGTGTGAGACATCAGCTGGTTAGTCACAACTCTTATTTAGTGAGATAACACAGGTTGTAACTCATAGAAAAAAAATGATTATTTTAGTTGCTTTTTTTTCTGAATGGAAGTGATGGTGTTGAATGAGCTGATTATATTGTCTCATATTGATCACTAGCTCCTGAACTGAATCGAATCAAAATCATAGCGTAGCAGACTTTGGGACATCAGCAGAGGTCAAATCATTGTGCACTAATTCGATATAATATCATATTGTGATGAAACTTGTGCTTTACGCCCACAGAATGAAATCTTTTATTAAACCTGCCCTGGGGGTGCTGGAGTCCTAGTGTTGAGGTATTTAGTTATAATAAGAGTTTTGGGGGGTCCGGTCCTATTCTACCTCCAGCACCACCACCATTGGGCACCTCAGCAAGACCCTAAAGCCCAGGTTGCTCCTGAGATGTTGTCCTTGTAGTCAGGAATTGAATGTAAAAATTCTGTTAGCACAATCCTGCACTTCCCATCATGAACATAACCTCTGCGGATCTTGAGAGCTTGAATCAAGACTTCTTTAAAAGTTCTTGAAGACATTTCACATCTCATCTAAGGCTCAGGAGTTCCATATACTTTTCCTCTAGTGGGTTAAAATCTGTCCTCTTAAAACCAGTCAAGCAGAGAAAGGACAGTGGTGCCCCCAGGGGTCCCATTTGGGATCAAAGCCTCATCAGAACCATTTTTAGCCAAATTAGAATTGATTTGATCTGTTGTGACCTAATCTATTTACATCAAGAGAAAAGAGGGAGAAATTTTATTGTCAGCTGGTTGTGATTGAGGTCCTCCAGGTGCCAGGGTTAAGTTGCTCCACTCAACTTCTGCTGCTGTCAGCCGCTTTCTAATGGCTATGACCTTTTCTACATGACGTTCTCCCTTCTTCCTTCACTCCCTCCCTCTTTTCCTCTCCTCTCTCCTGCTGTCTCTCTTCCTCAAACAAATACTGCTCGGATGGCTGGGGGAAAGTGAAGGTCATCTACTCTCCAGGAAGTGAGGTGAGAGGTCATAAGGTTGCTACAGATTGAAATCACAGTAGTGTGTGTGTGTGTGTGTGTTTTAAGGTGATTACGGACCTGATTGTCCCCTATAAGATAGGAAAACCAGATATTTGTCACATTTTTGGATTCAAGTTCCAGACCGGAAAAGGTGCTACTGAGGTACTCATGAGCAAGGTACTGCCCCCAAGATCTGTCCTCATTAAAAAAATGGTGTCAGTGAAGGTCATCCACTGCACTCTAGGGAGAATTGTGAGAGGTTGGAAGGTCAGTGCAGACTGAAATCTCATCAAATCTGTGTGTGCATGTGTGTGTGTGTGTTTTCTTCATGTAGTCGCAAGGTCCTTATTGTCCCCTAAAAGATAGTACAGAATGGTGAATCGTTTATGAATTTGATTCTGAATCAAATTTTGAGCCCAAGAATCAGATTCGAATTGTAACCACTGCGCCACCGTGCCGCCCGCAGTGTGTGTTTGTGTGTGTAAAATGAAGGTCATCTATAACACTCTAGGGAGCCAAATGAGAGGTCATAAGGTCGCAACACGCTGAAATCTCAGCATGACTAATCACAGCACAACTTTCGTTTTTACCCTCTTACGAAGCGAATGAGTGTGTGTGTGTCCATACTGAAGAGACAGTATAAACTCCATCCTGATTTAATGCCCTTCCCAAAGTGACTGTCCACAGACCGCTCCAAACTTTAGATGATCTTATTAAAGTGCATCCCCCTACTCAGCATTAACACACTGCATTAAAGCACTTTGTAACATCATGTCAGTCCCTGCGATAACGACGTCGCCGCGACAACTAGGCGCCCTAACATCCGCCGCGAGCGACAAGAGCGCAGTAAAAAGAGTGATTTGATTGGCGAGATGCCGGCATTATGGGGAGTTTTTATTGGACGTCTCTGTATTTGTGTTTACTTATCGGCTGATGGAGGCGGAGCCATAAAAAGTGGTTATGGTTATAGACTGCTTCGTTAAGATGAGTCTGGAGCCGATACGGCGTGAGAGGACACTGCTCTGTCTTTTAAAACAATAAAAAGTGTGTGTGTGGGAGAGACCTATGTAGAGGCAGAGACATCAAAGCACGAGTGGGAGAAAGTCAGTCAAAACCGGAAGTTCCGCTTTTCAGATGAAAAGGAATATGCACGTCAGGTCTAAACCTACTCATGGCCCAAAAAGCTCTTTTTACTTTTAGATGGATTTAAATGCAAATGGATTTAAAGTAATAAAGGCCCCAAAGAGTGCACAAGTGGAGCAAACACTTCAAAAATCCAGTCCAGACCGTCCAATCCGATAGCTGCTCAGCCTAAGGGGCGTTCGCAAGCCCGTACGGAATTCGAGGTCCAGGCTTCCCACTCACCTACTTTGAAATTTTCTCAGTCTTTTTCTCCACAACAGTAAACCGTGCCTCAAGCGCTTCATCCTTGAGTGAAAGCTCCATTTCTTCATCCCAGAGCCATAGCACAAACATCGCCTCCCATTTCCAGTGTTCACAAACATGTTTGATCACCTTCTTTTTGCAAAATTCGACACGGAAGACGCTGGTCGATGAGGTGTTGTGGGGGAAACAAGGCATCGTCGTTTTGAGTGAAGGAAAAAAAGTGCCTTGCCAAAGATCCTTCCCTTTGCCAGAACTCTTCGGGGTGAACAGAAGTGCGTCAGATGCGATCTTCATGCCAGAGTGGAACACAGCCATAATCGCAAGGCAAGACTCCCGTCCTGGCGTATTTAGGTCTCTCCAAGTACACTGCAAACTCTCTTTTAGAATGTCATCTTCCTGCTTGGCCGCCCAAAGCAATTAGCGAGCATTTATTTTGAAGGGATAATGGCCCAAAGGACTGCTGATGACCCAAAAGTTTTAATTTTTTGGGAAGAAAGAGCCTGGAGTCAAGCAAGGGTGTATGCTGGGACCGTTCCTGTTTAACAGCTTTCGCCTCTAATAGTTCTAAAGCTGAAAGGAAGGCCAGAAACTTTAGTGTTGGACATTAGGTGCTTAATTAAGAGGAAATTCCAAGAAGTTCAACCAGAACTCAGCTGCCCGTGTTCATACTTTATAGGAAAATGATGCAGTTTGCCTGGGTGACTTGTTTTTTCTTATATCTCAATGTCAGATTGACTAGGTTTTATAAGGAAGATGTCTAACTAATTTCAGCTAGTGTTAGGGTTACTCAGGGGCCCAGTGGTGGTCATTTCTGAAGCAGGATGGAGCTGTTTTTAAACACGCATCGATGTGGAACGATGTATCGTCACACTCCTCGTATTTCTATATTACTGAGGCAGTTGGTAGTGTAACGGTTAAGGAGGTCGTGGTTCGAATCCTGAACTGGTAAAGGTAGCACTGAGGTACTCCTGAGCACTGTACTGTCCCCAATCAAATAGCTGTCCACTGCTCCTCCACGAATGGGTCAAATGCAGAGGTCACATCTGGTTGCGGTGCACTGCGTGCTGTGCTGTGGTGTGTGCACAATGACAAATAATCACTCACTTTCCCTTTTTATGGGAGTCAGTGGAAGGTGAAAGTGTGTGTGATGGGAGCAAGAAAAACACCAGAGGATAGGGTTGAATAGTGAGTTCGCAAACAGATCTCTTTCTATCGCTAAGTGTAAGAATAAAAAGGAGTGACAACACAGTCGACTTGCTGCTATCGTCTTGCACTTTGAGCTTTCCTGTATCATCATGATGTTTGATTTTAAAATAATGTTGTGAAATTGATCTTGTGTTGGCTGCAATGCAGAGAGTAAAGTTTTTATTTTATTTTTCTTATCTTAAACATTAATGGCTGATGGTTGTGGAAATGAAACACGCCTCAGATGTGGAGTGTTTCTGTAAGAACACTGAAATTAAAAAAAAGGACGCATGAATGAATTAAAGGTGTTAGTTGTGTAGCGGTGTGTTGCATTCTGAATGGAGTGATGTGAGTAGTGGCCTAAAGGTGGCAGCAGAAATCAAGCAGAGGAGAGAAAGGAGAGAAGGAGAGATGAAGGGATTCAGAGATGGGAAAGGGAGGGATGGGAAAAATGAGTGTGTCAAGGGACTGAGATGAAGAAAGGGTGAGACACTAAAAAGATAAGGTGATGTAATGAGGGGCTGGAATACGAGAGAGAGAGAGAGAGAGAGAGATGATGGAATGTTCTAGCACAAATAAAAACTCTGCTCATGCTCAGACACACAAATACACAATCTTGGGTTTTCGTCTGGGCAAAGAGAGAGGGATGAAGGGAGGGGGAGAGTTCACGGTGATGGAACGAGATAGAGGGTGTGTAATGAATTTATAGCAACTCATTTAAGAGTGATGGGGAAGAGATGAGAGAGAGAGCGAGAGAGAGAGAGAATCCTAATCATTTTGCCGCTCATTAAGCCGACCCATGCCTCCTGAATCATTAGTTAAAGCAGCCAAAAAGAGAGAGAGGGGAATAAAGGTGGAGAGCAGAGAGTGCAGGATGACAGATTGAGAGGTAAAGCAACACGCAAGAGACACAAAGAGAGAGAGAGAGCAGAATGAGTGGAAGAAAAAGAGAGTAAGGAGAGAGTGTGTTTAGAAGAGAAAAAATGAAATGACTAAGAAAATATTGAGACTGGGAGACAGGTGAGAAATGTAGGTAAGCGAGAGAGCGAGAGAGAGAGAAAGAGAGAGAGAGAGAGAGAGCGGGGGGGATGCTGTGAGGACAGGAAGAGGGAGAGAGAGACAGAGATTTTCAGTCATACATTCATCTCTTTTCCCCTGTGGAGAACCAAACTAACATTTCTCACAGAAAAACTTCTGTCACTGACACACACACACACACACCCACACACCCCTACCTTACTCTGTATGTGACTGGCGGAAAAACAATCACGCCATGTGTATGACTACTTGATGTCACAGATACATGACACACACACACCTTATGCTGGGATATTACAGATAACAATGGGTGTATGAGTTTATATATGATCACAAAAATGTTACACAGACACACACACACACACACCTACCTGCTCTTCAGATGCTGAATGCTGCCCAGACACTTAAACTGGCCATTGACCATTATGGCCATCCGAGTACACAGAGCCTCACACTCCTCCATACTGAGAGAGAGAGAGAGAGAGAGAAGAGAGCAAGAAAGTGGGAGGGAGAGAAAAGAGAGAAAGATGGAGAGAAAGGGAGGAAAATTTAGGGAAGGGGAGAAAGAAATAGAGAGGGAAGGAGAGCAAGAGACAGAAAAGGAGGGATAGACAAAAGCAAGAACAAGAGAGACAGAGCGGGAGGAGGAAGAAAGAACGAAGGAAAAAGAATGAGTGAGAGAAAGAGAGAAAGAGAGAGGGATGGAGAGAGAGAAAGGGAGGGATAGAGAGATGGACGGAAAGGGAGAAAGAAAAAGAAAAGGAGAAGAAAAAAGAAAGGGAGGGATGGAGAGAGAAAGAAATATATATTAAACGAGTTTTAGCATTAAGATCACAAAACACAAACACAAAGATTAGGCATACAACACTGCGTGTGATTTACAGAGCGCAACCACACACACACAGTTACTAAAGTGTTATTTATGTGTGTGTGTGTGTGTGAGACAATGTTCGCTATGAAAACACCTGGTGCTGTTATGGGCGATTAGGGTTGTGCATGCAGGAAGAGATAAAGTGGTCATGTCTCCCAGATTCATCACCACGCTGGACACACACACACACACACACACACACTTTACCCACTCGAGACTTTAAACTCTTAGTAAGTCTTACTTACAATCACGGATTAGGAATTAATGCTTTATCAAATGTAGAAAGATCATAATGAGATGCACCTGCTTGGTGTGTGTGTGTGTGTGTGTGTGTGTGTGTGTGTGTGTGTAATTAGGCACCTGTGTGAGGTGAGGATAACAGAGCGCCCCTCTTTGATCACACTCAGGATGCAGTCCCAAAGGAAACGACGAGCCTTCGGATCCATCCCTGTAGTCGGCTCATCCTGCACGCACACGCACACACACACACGATTACATCAACACACACTATGCCATAATAACCTCGTCACACGCAAACCACCAATTCCTATAGAGCATGTGCTTACTGCTGCTTATCTACACACACATAAAGCACTCATTTATATACAGCAACACACACACACACACACACACACAAAATCTAACACTACTATGAATACAGGAACACACACATTCTATTCAGCTGCCACAAAATCAGGGGTCGCACTTCATTATGTTCATTTTGTGTATGTATCTCACACACACACTCACACGCACACACACACATCAAATCACCCACTACTTCATGTGCCCTTCTATACAGACACTCTCACACACCCTCTTTCACACACACTTCATCCCTGAAGGTAAGTCCATCCCCATTTTGCAGTTGTATAGTCTGACATTTGTCCCTGAAATATGTTTAGGTCAGAAACACACACTCTCACTCTTACACTCACACACACTGTTTCTTTGATGGTATTTGGAGGCAGGAAGGAAGCTCAGTCAAACGAAGGAGCCAAAGTCACTAAAGGGCAAGATTACCCATCAACACCGTGTCCTTAGCAAGAGCCACATCACAGAGTGTGACATTTACAACTGGCCAGAACACACACACACACACACACACAGACACACACACACAGACACAGCATACACATACTGACACACACAACCTAAGGCTGTTCTGTCTAGGCATGATTATAGTCAGTGAGTCATGCACGGCCAGACGCCGCCCCCCCCACCCCACCCCATCAACACACACACAAGCACACACACGTCTGCCTGTCTGCTGGCGAGCGGATTAGCATCACAATGCCCATGCTGGGCCTGGTTCTGCCCACGCTGGCCCAGAAGAAACCCCCACCGAGCAGCCTTTCACATTCTCTCCCTCACACACACACACACACACACACACACACACACACACACACACACACAGCTAAAGTCACTGTAGTCAGAGTTGGGCTGCTGTCTCATCACACACACTCGGCCACACTGAGACATGGTTTTCCAACTCTAGTCTGAGAATAAGTGCCTTAACATGTGGGGATATTTAGGATTGTGCGTGTGTGTGTGTGAGACTTTTGTCATGCGGCTCAAAGCACCCACACACACACACACTCACACTCAAACATACCCACGCCTGTTCCCTGTGCCCACACACACACACTCAAATGCCTGCACAGACACAGCTACACACTCACCTGTGTAATACATGCCTACTCACTCACACATATATACACACGCCTATACATGTACTCACACACCTATGCACACATATGCCAATGCACACACTCTCATGCCTATACACACTCATGCCTATACACACACAAGCCTGAACACGCTCAAACACACCTATAAAGACACACACGTATACACCCATGCCTGTCCACACAAATGCCTATACACACTTATGCCTGTACACACACATGCCAATTCAAACACATGCCTATACACACACACTCATGCTTATACACACATGCCTGTAGACACACACTCATGCCTATACACACTCATGCCTATACAAAAATGCCTATACACACTCACAGGCCTATACACACTCATGCCCATACACACTCAAACACACACAAGTCTATACGCATTCATGCCTTGACACACACATGCCTATACACACTCAAACACGTCTTTACACACCCATGCCTACACACACACACACACACACATATGCCTATACACACTCAAACACCCCTATACACACCTGTGCCTACACACACAAGTCTATACACATTCATGCCTATACACACACATGCCTATACACACTCAAACATATACACACTCAAACACATCTTTACACACCCATGCCTGCACACACACACACACACGCCTATACACACACATGCCTATACACACTCAAACACGCCTACATACACACATGCCTTTGTCAAAGTCAGGGAGCGAGGAGTTTGTGTGTATGTGTTCCATCGTTGAGTCCAGTTGGTAGTGAGTCCAGTTGGTAGTGTAACAGTTAGGGAGTTTGCCTTGTGATCTTAAGGTTGCTGGTTCAAGTCCTGGACCGGTAAAGGTACCACTGAGATACTCATGAGCAAGGTACTATCCCCAAGCACTGCTCCCTGGGTGTTGCAAAAAATAGCTGTTCCAAAATTGTATTCATTCCATTTTTCATTTTGTTCTCCAACTCTCCACATCCTCACTTAGAATGCTGGGTAAGAACTTCTAGGCTTAAGCAATCACTGCTCGTGTTTGTCTCTAAGTGATTTTGTGATGGAGTTGGCCGCGGCGCTGCGACGGTAATCATTCCTCTAATCTGCTCTTTAATGAGGAGGAGACGACGGGGAGGTTATTCTGCAGATTACACTGTGAGATTATGGCAGGAGAAGCCGAGTGGCGCAGAATGAGGTTTTAATCCCAGCAAACAGGGTGCAGTGTGTCTCACATTTAAACACTGCAGCTCCTCGCCTCCCCAATCCCATTAAAAATAATGTCCCCGACCTCTGTTCTCTCCTTTCTGCCTTTTATCTGTCTTACTTCTTTTGGAATCCACTGGGGGATTAGAAGTGTGTGTGTGTGTGTGTGTGTGAGAGAGAGAGAGAGAGAGAGAGAGAAAGAGGGACAGTGAGTAACTGTCATGCATTTAAAAATGCCTACACTACAAATCTACACATACATACACCTAAACACACACCTACACTTGCAGTACACTCACACCCCCACACCTATTCACACACCTGGGCACCTATGCTTATATACACACACCCACCTATACACACACCAAAGAGATCCTCACCTATACACACACACACTTGTATAATCACACTGGTTCTGGGTGTTATTATTGTTATTATTTGTATTTATGCAATTCATTCATTCATTATCTGAACCGCTGAATTCGAACTGGGGTCGCGGGGGGCACCAGAGCCTATCCCGGGAACTTACGGGTGCAAGGTGGGGAACAACTCTGGGCAGGCGCCAATACACCACAAGGCACACACACTCACATTCACACTTTACGGGGCCAATTTAGAGTTACCAATTAACCTATAGTGCATGCTTTTGGAGTGCGGGAGAAAACCGGAAAACCAGAGAAAACCCACGCAAACATGGGGAGAGCATGCAAACTGCACACATAAAGGCCCTACGGCCCGACCCCGGGGTTCGAACCCAGGACCTTCTTGCTGTGAGACAGCGGCGCTAACCACTGTGCCACCGTGTCACTATTTGTGTGATTATTATTATTATTATTATTATTAGTATTGGATTTATAGCCGTACTTTGACAGCACAAAGCTATGTATTTACACTGAGACTTGCCTTGAGTCTGCCGTATGTGTGACTTGGCTAATAACTACTGCAGAAACAGAACATACTTAGACTGAAAGGTTCACTAAATGAAGCATGCTGATTGCCCTGTGGGCAGGTGGGCATGTCCTACCAGAAAGACGACCGGAGGACAGCCAATCAGAGCCAGGGCAGTGGACAGCTTGCGTTTGTTCCCTCCGCTGTAGGTTCCTGCGGGCCTGTTGGAGTACTTCACCAAACCCAGCTTCTGTATCCCCCACTCCGCTACCTACACAGAGAGAGAGAGGGAGCGAGGTCCGGAGAGAGAGAAATAAGAGCGAGAGGGAGAGAGAGGGAGGAAGAGAGGCAGAGACAGATGGACGGAGAAAGAGAAGTAGGGAGAGAGGGATAGAAGGAAAGTAGGAAAGAGAGAGGGAAAGAGAAGGAGAGCGAGAGGAGAAAGAAGCACGGAAAGGGGGAAAGAGTGATGGGAGAGAGAAAAAAGGTTGGGGAGAAAGAGAGGGAGAGAGGAAAAGTCACTTATTAACTATTTCTATATGAACTATCCTGCCTCATGCACTGAGCAAACAGAACTTTGTTAAAGTGTGTGTGTGTGTCTGTGTCTCGGTCACAGGGCATGACTGCATTGAAGCTTCTGGCTGTGTTTTGGGAATGGAAGGACAGTGGCATCAGAAGACAGAAACATACAAAGGCCTGCTCCTGTGTGTGTGTGTGTGTGTGTGTGTATGTACATGTGTGCCAGTGGGCATTATGCCTGGGCAACACTGGCCCGAGGATCAAAGGCTGCCTGACTGAGAGCACACTCTCTCTCTTTCACACACACACACACACACACACACACACACACACATACACACACACACTTTTATCTTATTCTTTCTTCTACAAAATAGACCACCACACCAGTGAGCACTCTCTCTTTTCACTCTCCAACACACACACACACACACACACAAACCTTATTCTAAAAAATTCAATAGAAAACTAGTCCTACGTTTTGCCCAAAGCTTTATACATTAAATATGAGCAACTCTCCATCAGACCTCCACACACTCACACACACTGCTGAAAGTGAAAAGGTGAATGTATATTGTGTGTGTGTGGGCTGGTTACCGTGGTGACCTCTCTTTCTGGTACCCCTCTGAGTCGAGCATAAAACTCCAGATGCTCTCGTCCTGTCAGCAGGTCGTCTATTGCGTCAAACTGTGGACAGTAACCCATGTTCTGGTGTACCTGCTGCATCTCTGTCCGTATGCTGCGTGCACACACACACACACCTCAGTTTCTATCTGCCCATCTATAAAATTTATAAGTGCACTTGTCTTTCAGCTAAAACCTACAGCTGAATAAATACACTGAACGTTTCTTAAATTTAACCCATACAACCTCTACTCTACCCAGAGCTACTTCTGTCTTTACATTTTATTATACATTAACCTAATCTACTCATAATTTACTCTTAATTGGAGTACCTTAATCCAAACCATCTCTAATCTACCCCAACCTAAGTCTTAATTTTCCCCAATCCATCTCTAATCGACTTCAAACAGCCTGTAATCTATCCCATCCTACCCCTCATTTCCACCAAACCATCTCTAAACTACCCAACCTAACTTTTAATTCAGCCCAAACAATCTCTATCCCAAGATTTACCCCAAACAATCTATAATCTACATTATCACAAACCTAATTTACTCCAAGCCATCTCTAATCTACCCCAAACTAATCCTAATGTACCCCAAGCCATCTCTAACCTACCCCAAACTAATCCTAATGTACCCCAAGCCATCTCTAATCTACCCCAAACTAATCCTAATGTACCCCAAGCCATCTCTAATCTACCCCAAACTAATCCCAATGTACCCCAAGCCATCTCTAATCTACCCCAAACTAATCCTAATGTACCCCAAGCCATCTTTAATCTACCCCAAACTAATCTTAATGTACCCCAAGCCATCTCTAATCTACCCCAGACTAATCCCAATGTACCCCAAGCCATCTCTAATCTACCCCAAACTAATCCTAATTGTGTGTTTACCTGTATCCATTGAGGAAGGCCTCTCCTCCAGACACTGGGATATCTCCAGTCAGCATTTTGAAGGTGGTGGTTTTACCTGCCCCATTTATGCCTAGCAGGCCAAAACACTACGCACGCACACACACACACACACACAGTAAATAACACATATAAACATCAACACAAACTGATACATCTCTTTTTTCTGCCTTAAGGTTTCACTGACCTCAGAAGCAGGAACACCGACAGAGATTCTGTCCACAGCCGGAGCCTTCTTCCCAGAGTAAACCTATACAGAAAGAGAGAGAGAGAAAGAAAGAAAGAAATAAAGACAGGGGATGGAGGGAGGAAGAGTGAGAGAATATAAATATGGCACATGAGCAGCCTCCAAACTCTCTGTCTTAATGAGTAAACACAATGTCAGCTAATCGGATTTGGAAGCCATTCATGAAGCTCTGGACTGAATGCAATCTGTCAGGATGCAACAGGAGAAAACCCTGTTTTGACCTTTATTTATTTGATTTAGGAAATTGCGTAATCTGTGTTTCTGTGCCCTAACGTCACCCCATAGTTTTAATTCGGACATAAATCTTCATTATGCCTGAGACCGTGGGACCTTTTTGGGGCCTGAAAAGGAACTGATGCATTGATGCAATGCTCACTCGGGTGCACTAGGGGGCTGCTATGATTACTTTCTGAAAGTTTTTGGCAACTTTTTCCCGACTCTCTCACATTCTCTATTTTTCTCTGCTCTTCATAGAGTGTAGCCTGGAGAGCCCCAGCAGGAAAAGCTAAAAGGTTTGAATCCTAATGCTGCCTCTGAACCCGAACTCCCAGCAGGTCTTTCAATTTTTTGTTTCACACAGACTTGTGCCATTTCTCCACTACGCCCCAACAAACCTGAACTGCCAATAAGCCCTGCAGCCCAAGGCCGAGGCAGCAAACTAGGGATTGGGGAGAGGAAGAGGAGGATGAGGGAGAAACTGAAAAATTATGAAATTATTTATGCTTCACAAAATGAAACTGGCCCTTTCATTGCAGAAGCATGAGGTGAGTATGAGTTCCATATTTCATATGAGTTGTCATTTGCTAGGAGCAGTGCTCAGGTTAAGTATCAAAACCTGTATAGAGAACTAAATATCAACTTTTATTTTGCATGATTTTAAACATTTTGCTCAATTTTTGTATTCAACAATTGAGAAGGAACATTTATTAACCCCAGCCCAGAATTTACATAATGGTTGAAAGTCTTTGGGTTAAGTTCACTGCTGCGAGTTCACATCATAATAATTACATTCTGGGTATGTAAGTATAATATTATTACTGTTTTGGACATTGCAATTCCTTACACTACTGGTCATTATTTTCTAATGATAATTACTTAGCTACTGAGTTACCCCATAAACAAAGCTCTACCTGCAGGTGAGGGTGCTCTTTACACTCCAAACTTCTATAATAAACCATTTATAGAACTGGTCTCAGACTCTTGTGAGTGGTTATTACATTGCCAAAATAAACACATTAATAATCACATTCATATTCCCAGCCCTATTTTCAACGCATTGTCTCAAAATTGCTACTCTTCTCTGTACTAGGGATGAGTAAATTAATCACATAATTGCTGCATCCCAAGGCAGACGTGGACGATTCGGCATCGTTGCACTGGGAGACCACCTGCAGCACTGCACGTGATCTGTGATGTCTAATCCAGTTTCACTACTGAATTTTTCAAAACATTTCCAGATGATTTGGGTGTCTTGATGAATAATGAATTGGATATGTAGTCTGAGTGGCGGTCCCTGGGACAGACCCAAGTGAAAACCCCTGAATATCATATTGACATTGTTTGGTGATTATCTGGCTACAGCATAAAAATTCAAGCTAAAAAGAAGATCCCTGTAGTAACTATGGCTGCCCAATCTGCGATCCATGCTCAGTCATGTAGAAAAATTGATCGGATCAAGACATCACATTAAACCGAATCGTTGATAATCGTAAATGAATCGAAGTATGAGACCAATGAAGGTTCATCCCTTTACTCTGTACAGCAATGGCCTTAACACTTAACCAGTTCCCATTTTCAATGTCTTTTTTATGTCTTGAACCAATCCCCGCTGTATTGAGGACTGTATTGACGACTGTATTATTCTTTAATTCACTTTAATTCACTATATGAAGCTGTATAAAGTTATGCTGACACTCTGAGGCCAGTCAAACAGCTGCGGTGCTTCACTTTAGCAAAGTTTATATGCGGATGCGGAGTTGCAGACGGCGGGAGATTAACACGATGACAGCGATGGCGCTTCCTGCCACGGCGACCCTAAGTGCAAAACATCTGCTCACAGCATCCACACCGATCAAGACGAGAGAGAGTGTATGTGTGTGTGTATGTGACAGAGAAACAGTGTGAGAACATCTTCACACATTTAGTCCTCGTCAGCGCAGATACAGCTGTGCTCATCCATACACACCGCTAGTTATTTTTTATATCTTTGTGAGGTCTAGAGGTCAGAAAAACTGCACTTATGATTTAGGTGCAACTAAGAACACAAAGAAAGCAAGAATGTTCCTCTGAACCTAAGCCCCAGTCCTGACCTTACTGAGCAAAGAGAAATATTTCTGCTCTTTTAGGTTTTACAAGCTGACTTTTCACCCCCCATTGATTGGTTACATTAGAAGCACAGAAACGCGCATGCACGCACACGCACACACACACACCCCCATTGGGTCTTGTATCTTCTTGAGGTCCTTCCATTGACTCCCATCATGACCAGATCAACCCTAACCTCAGTAAAACAAAAGAAAATGTATTTTATCTCTTTAAGTTTCACAATTCTGACCTCACAACAACGTTAACACTCCCACTTTTGTTTCCTCAGCTTTTAAATATTATCTTTATGTTATTCTTTTTAAATTTAGGTTCTTATAAGATTTCTTTAAGTGCATCTGTTATTTCTATTTTAATTAATATCATATATTTTTATTATCTGTAGAACGTACATTTATTTTTACTTTTAGATTTGTTTTCTTCCGATAAATAAATCAATCTTAAATATTGAATTTTATGTTGCTGTGCCTAAATGGAAACTAGATTCTGAGGTCAGTATTAAAAGCTGCTTTTCCTTATATTCTTCCTTATAAAATACAGACTTTTCCATCATGGGGATCATCATAACGCTCCTACAACATAACCTTGGGGAAATTTAGTATCAAAACAGAATCGTATATGAGCATATATATGCTTTTTAAAGAAAAGCTGCAACTTTCTAATAGAAGCCATCATGAGGGGCTGATCATCCGCAAACCACAGAAATCTGGCAATTCTGAGGTTCTAATATCTCTAACATGACAGTCAGGTTCTCACAAACACTTAAATATCTGATCTCTCTCTCAGACACACACACAGTCTATGTGGTGTCAAGTGCATGCAGCTGGTATCTAAAGCTCATTTCGTTCCACACAGACAGAGAGTCGATAAAACACCTTTGGTCCCACATGCAGCAAATGGACTACAGAGGTCGTGTAGGAGAGACGAGTTACCTTGGTGAGGTCATGGATTTGGAGAAGGTCATTTCGAGCTCCGCCGTTATGCACTCGTTCACGCTCGCGAGCCACATCCACGTCCTCCTCCCTCGCCGCTGCCGATGACCCCGAAACCAACCTGCAGCGGGACGACGGCAAAACGCAACACTTTATTTCTGTCTGTTTCTCAACAGATAACGGTAGGGTGTTCGCCCTGTGATCTGAAGGTTGCAGGTTCAAATCCAGGGCCGGTAAAGTTACCACTGAGGTACTCATGAGCAAGGTACCATCCCCAAGCACTGCTCCCCGGGCACTTGTTAGCTGCCCACTATTCCTTCACGGATGGGTTAAATGCAGTGTGGTGCATTTGGTTGTGGTGCACTGTGTGCTGTGCTGGGGTGTGTTCACAATGACAAATAATCACTCACTTTCACTTTGAAATCACAACAAAAATAAAAATGAGTGTTTGTAAAGTTGGTCATTTACAGTTCTGAGTGTTCGCGTCCCTCATTAAAAGCTCTAGAGAAATACATTGCCCCAATAATTTGGTTTATGTTCTCTACAGTGGAGGAAAGTTGTAAAATGTAGGTAAATCAGTGGTGTATAGAGAAGCGGAAGCCCAAACTTAAGCAAAAGTAAAGATTTCTTTCAAGGAACATGACAAAGTTAAATCACCCATTAGAAGTGTCTGATATAAACCTTACTTAAGTATTATTTTGAGTACTTAAGTACAGTGGTGTATAGTACTGGAGTAGCTCTTTGTAACTGTACTTAAGCATTATTTTGAGTACTTAAGTACAGTGATGTGTAGTACTTGTATAGCTGTAAGTATTATCTTAGCACGTAGTACTTGAGTAGTTCTTCTCTGTCTTACTGTACTTAAGTATTATTTTGAGTAGTTGTTCTTTAAGTAGTAAAAAAATACTTCAGGGCAGTAACAAAGTACAAACACCCAAGGGCACTGGACACTGCTTAATGAAGCTAATGCTGCATGGCGTAAAGCTCAGTGCTGATCAGGTTGCTTGCTGTGGTTTAACAGGGTTTGTGGTCTTCTGGACTCACCTGGGCTTAAAGCAGAATTTGTACTGGACGAGGAGAGTGAAGCCGAACATGAGCATGCCCTGTATTGCCATGGCGAACAGGTTCTTCCCCACCATGTCCCAGCCCAGAGGGTTCTTGAACCTGTCCTCACCTGAGCAAGAAAAAGGAATGAGTAAGTACATGTCCCAGCAGTAAACAGTTGTCGATTTTGATAATTGGATGATGACAATTCGTCAAACGATATTTATTTACTTTTGGTTTCCGTCATACACTAGACTTTAAATTCAGATATAAAGTAAATAAATTCATTAAAAATACATGTACATCTTTATTTCTGCCATTTTTCCCCTCGTTCATGACCGAGATGTAATAAATCAGAACCTTCATCTAAATGTCCTCCTCTGTCGGCAGATATAAAAACGGAGAGACTTGAGGCAAAGTTCTCTTTCGCTCTTCCAAATATACTTCCACCTCTCCATCCTTTCATCTTTCATATTTCTTCCCAATCACTGTATCCTCTTCCTCATCCTCATCCTTTCTCAAGTGTTTACATCAAAATTTATCGAGACTCTGGCCGATAAATATGCAGACACAAAAAGCCGAGAGTATGAGTTGTGTGTGTGTGTGTTACCCAGGCTGCTGAAGATTGTAGCCATGGCCTGGTTCTTGCTCATGTCGATGAGGCCTCGTCCCAGACAGAAGTGAGGAAAAATCAGCAGCACCTGCTTAACTATGTCATTGATGTGAGTGATGTTCTAGAAAACAGAAAAACAAGAGAGAGCAGTGAGAAAAAACATGATGCATCCCACGATGTGGCATCATAAGGGCAAAAATGAACGTGTGGCAGTGTGTGTGTGTGTGTGCTAGAGAGGGAAAGAGTGAGAGATGGAGAGAGAGACAATGGGCAAAGACAGAAAAGAGGCAACTGTACCTCTTCACATAATTAACACACACATCAGCACATCTGCTGTGTTACTGCACCCTGCCAAGCGGCATTTGTGTCACTTTAACAAACACACATATACACACACCACTGCGTGCGTTTAACTTAAGTAGAAAAATAAAGAAAGAGATTAAAAGATGGAGAAAGAAAATGAAAGCTGTGATAAGTGTTTAAGAAGTGGAGACAAAGAAAAGAAAGTCATGGTAAAGTTGAAAAGACCTGGAAGGGAGAGAGAGAGCGAAGGAAGGAAGAGAGGGAGGGAGGAAGGAAGGAAGGATGGTTTGGTAAACGTTAAGAGGTGGAGACAGACAGAAAAAAGAAAAGAAAGTCATGGTAAAGTTGAAAAGACCTGGATGAGAGAGAGAGAGAGTGCAACAGGCAAATTAGAAGGAAGGAAGGAAGGAAGGAAGGAAGAGGAAGAAAAGAAAGAAAGAAAGATGTATGCAGCTTTCTCTCTCTCATCGCTTCGTCCATCCCTCTCTCCCTCCTCCGTTCTGCCACATCAGGCCTTCAGCTCAGTCCTGCTGCGTCACGCTTCAGGGCAAGAAGCATCCGCTTTCTCTTTTCCAACACAGCACAAACCTCACACTGCTAATCCACACACACACACACACTCACACCGCAGTGTTCATAATATAGAACAGCCTTACATCAGTCATGATTGTGTGTGTGTGTGTGTGTGTGCATGTGTGAGTGCAGATAAAGCCAGCTAGAATCAGACTATAGAGAGTGACCTTGGTGTACACGCAGGACATCGTCTCTGAGGAGAGCGAGTCATAACTCAGCTCCAGCAGGGGTGAATAACACAAAATATCAAATCTCACCTGCCAAAATCCTCACAGCCCCCTGCAGGAGGAACGAAGGAGCGAGCAAACGAGTGAGATGGAGACGCCGCCGCTTCTTTAAGGCCCTCCGTAAACTCATAAATCATCCCCAACGTTCCAGGGAAGGACAAATCTCCCTGGCCCTGGGGTGAGTCACATTTCCCCCAATCCTCTCTTCTTACACACACACTCTCTCCCCTTGTGCCCAGAGGGATCATAGACTACAGGGATTTGGAGAAAAATTATAAAGAAGAAAGGGACAAGGAAAAAAAAAGGCTTTCTAGAAGCGCCTTTTGGTTCAACATGATTTGGTACTTTATTGTTTAGAACAAGCGGAAACAGATCTGGTACCTTTAACGACGTAGGTTTTAACCAGGGATGTAGCGATACACGAATCTACATCAATACATCAATTCAATGATTGACCAGCTCATAGCATTGAACCAAAAAGCACATCTGTCAGACGTGGCACATATACTAACATTACATGATACGGATCAGATCAAGAGAGAAGGTTGCTTTTCATTCACAGGTCTGGTTAAGCTCAGGAATAAACATCTGAATGTAAGTGATTATGTTAAATCAGCATATTACATTGTCTCACTCCTGAATTGAATCAAAATGTTATCCTGGCAGACTTTATGATATTGGAAGAGGTCAATTTGATCATCCTTTCAATTGATATAATATATTGTGATAAAACGCACAATTTGCACCTCTAGTTTTTACTTTATAGGATAATGATATATCAATTTTAGCAAGGTCCCGTCCCCAAGCACTGCTCCCCGCATGCTGTCAAAAAAACTGCCCACTGCTCCTTCACGGATGGGTCAAATGCCGAAGTCACAGTTATTTGTGGTGCACTATGTGCTGTGTTCACAATAACAAATAAAAACTCAATTTCTCTTAAACTTTGAAATTCCCTCTATGTAAATATCATGCAACACATTTTCCAGGCTGAAAGAGCAACAAAACTGTAAACCTCCAAAGCAGAGATTTTGGCCTTTGGTGTGTGCCGATGGAAGGTGAATGTACAGCGTCAATTTGATGCAGAACAAGCCTTTATTAAGCCTTTATCTGAGCACAAGTAGGACTGGGGTAAGCAAACCAGTTACTACACCTTCAATTCCTCGGTTTGTGCCACTGACCTACTTACAAAGTGCGACTCACTTCGCTTCTCAGCGGCAAACTAAATATGTGATTATTTAAGCATGACACGGCCTCCCGTAAATATGTGTACACAAACATACACACACTGTAGAAGCCGTGTGGGACCAGTACTTGTCTCGTAGGACTTAGTTGTCTCAGCAGGATGCCCAGAACTGGGACATACATACACACACACACACACCTGCAGATCAGCTTTTAAACTACATACTGACACTTACACACACACACACACACACACACACAGTTTCCAAATAAGCTAAACTTGTCAACACTACATTGCCATTTTGCAGTATTCCTGCTCTGAAAAGCAAAGCCTTGTGCTACTTCTACTGCAGCTACAGGTCAGTTGCTGAGAGCCAGATGCTGATTGATCGACTGAGTCATGTGACACTGCCAATGACTGATGGGCCATTACAGAAGAAATACGAGAAAGAAATAAGGGCAAGACAGAAGAAGAGAAAAACAGAGAAGAAGAAAGCATAGGGTCAAAGAAAGAATGATAAAGAGACAAACCGAAAAGGAGAAGAAGTGACAGAGGAAGAAAGAAGTAGAAGAAGGACAAGCAGAAGGGAAGACAGAGAGACAAGCGTAGGTGGGAGAAAAGCTGATGGAAAAAGAAAAGACTGAGAGAGCAAGAAGCTTTATGGAGAAGAGCGAAATGAGAGGGAGGAAAGAGAAAGGGGTGGAAAAATTAAAGGTGTAGTTTGTGATTGACTTGCTGCAGTATGGCCGGGGAATTATGCAGCGGAATATAGCCCCAAATTACCATAATAATAAAACCTCTATGTTACACAACACAGAGAGATTCCCTGAAGAACTCCTCTCTTTCTCTTCCTCTTTTCCAATCCCTCAGAGAGAGGGGGAGAAAAAATGTAAAATCTGTCAAGAAAGGAGGAGAAAGGCTTCGAGTGGAGAGTTTTCACCTTTCAGCTCAAGCAAAAAGGCCGAGCAGAACGCTGACCTGCAGACGGACGAGAGAAATTCCAGAAGAGATATTTGCAGATGAAAGCAGTAGTTTACCGTCTGCATACAGAACAAATCAATACGAGACATAAACAGAGAGCAGCTGGGGAAAGCAGAGGAGAAGAAAAGTGATGTCGGGTTGCAGCAGGTCGAATGAGATTTTGGGCCCTATTCGGCGCTTGATTTGGCGTTATTAGTGTTAGTTGTTCATGAGGCATATTAAATGAACACAATATATAACAATACAAAAGTAATGAGTGAATTATGCATTAAGGACACAGCACAGCACACAGTGCACCACGAAGAAATGTGACCCATCTGTGAAGGAGCAGTGGGTAGCTGACATTGGCAGCAGCTGAGGAGCAGTGCTTAGGGACGGTACTTTGCTCATGAGTACCCCAGTGGTACTTTTACCAGTCCTGGGATTCGAACCGGCGACCTACAATACCAACTTACGACTGTAGCATATGGTAATGCTAGTTTACGTAAAAGTTCTATTAAAACAGTTGTACTATGTCATTATAAGTCAAAATAAACTTTATAGTCATCTCAGCTATGTATACAAATATACAGACAGACGAGAGTACAACAAACAAAGAAGACATATTACAATATGCATAAATAAGTAGACTATAAATGATAAAGTCTAGAGTAGAGGTAGAAGAGGATAAGAAAGGTAAGGAGGTATTCAATTATATGTGCAGACATTGCAGCAGCAGTCAAGTGGAGAAAAACTACAGTTACACTCCTGGATTAGTTTTTTTTTGCATTAAATGTGGTTAAGATCTGCAGTGTGTTTACCGCCACGCCATGGCAAAAAAGGCTCATGATAGGCTGCATGCCTATACTCATTTAGTAAACAGCAGTCCCAAGATCATCGAGTGCAGTCAAGCCACCCACACTGAAAATATTAATGAGCAACTGTAAGCAATTTTACTGTAGTTCACCATTAACTCCAAAGAAACGTCCTCTTTTGGCTTATTAAATTGTGTCTTTTTCCTATCATAATGTTACTGATAAACTGAAATGACAGAAAACGACTATCAAAACTACAGTGATTTAGATTTAATTTATACCAAAATAATATAAATATTTCATAATAACATGATACCATTTCACGAAATAACGTGGAACCGCATCGTGTAAAAATGTGAAACCCTATCATGCGATAACGTGATACTGTTTCACATTATTATGTGATACTGTTTCTCGTTATAACATGATAGTCAGATAATTTTTCACAAATTATGACGTGGCAGCAGTTTTATTGAATTTGGACATTTATTTAACATTGCAATAAAATAATAAAATGTGATAAGTCTATTTAATGTGACATAATGTCTTGTAATGGCGGAATGTAGTTTTTAAAGACTCCCAGCCAGTAGTCCAGGTTACAGAACTGGACTACAATACCCATACATCATTATTAACTTAATGCACCCTCTAATACTCAAGCTGGCAAAGCACATGGATTTTTGAGGTTTACTCATGTGAATTTGCTCAGATATTTCTTGGATTCACTGCGGTGATTATAATGAGAAAGGAAAACATTTACTCTTTATGTGTCAATGGCATTATTTTAGTGAGGTGTAGAACTACATGGTAGCGCTGTGAAGTAATAGTTTAATCAGAATTTTAGTACTGAAGTCAGGCACTGTACTGGTATGTGTAATTAACTGCTCTGATTTCTGGCAGGCTGTGGCGTGTTTGCCTCCGATACTTTTGTGGAGGAGTACGGGGGAGCAAATCGATTTCCTTGAATCTGAAACAAGATGACCCATTCAGCACAGTACGTGTGTTGTAGATAGCATGAAAAGTCAAAGTGGTAGGTGGCTGATTTATTCATGCTTAAACCCCCATTCATATCTTTTAATTAGACACCAAATTAGAGATGGGTCATAAAGGATGGAACGATACAGTGTGCCCATGGTTCGGTATGTATCACGGTTTTTGGCCCACGGTATCGGTGCGGTTTCGGTACATTAATGTTATCTTAGCTCTAACATCCAGTAGGTTCTTTGCCTTTTCTATTTCTAATACTGAAACAATTATTCGAATAATTAGTTTACCAAAAATGGTGGCAGCAATTTTTCTAGAATCAAAGCTTCATTTAATTCTTTTCACTGGCTAGAGCATGCGCTGCTTGTGTTTCACACGGACACTTATAAGTGACGTTTTCAGTTTCACAATCAAGACAAGACCCGATCCCCCTGTATGTGAAAGTATTTGTGAGATATTTTGTGCACAAAAACAGAAGTAAATGTGTAAAAGCGCATAAATGACATTTTCGCGGGCGTGAGCGTCATTACTCACTAAAATGCTACAGTTCAGTCAGATCTGCCCCTTTATTACACACTAAACTCATATTTGAGCTGATGACTAACCACAACAACCAGCATTCTACTCACAATTGATGAAATTGATGAGATTTTCGTCATTTATTCCGCAACGTCTGTTTGACGCTTTATTGTGACGCGGCTCTGAATGGCGCGTGGAGGGATTGTGTTTTGAAACTTGTAGTTTGAAAAGTAGCTTTGAGTCAATTTTGGACTTCCGGAAATCTTTCCTACTGACGGAGAACTTTAATCTCTGAGAATGTGTTCAAGTGACCACGTTTTAAAAATGATAGTTTAATGTCAGGCATATCAAACTATTTCGGTTCACCTGGGTGTACCGAACCAAACAGGACGCACCGAGCGGTAGGGTAAAATACCAAAAACCCTTGCATCCCTAGTAATAATTCAAATGAAAGTGTGTTTTTGATTTAGTAAGGTATATGATTACTCTAAGGTGAACAATGGCAAGAAATTGTTCGTAACACTGAGAAAATGTACTTTATGCTTTGGCTCATATTGCCCAGCTCTAATTCTTTGTGTATTTGTAAAATAAGAATAATTTGATTAGATTTTGTATTCACTTCAAAAAGCTATGTAGTGTAAGTAGTTCCCTATGAATCTGCACAAGCAAGCTGTAATACATTGAGACTGTGAGCACATAATGATAAAAATGAGTGTAATACAATATGTTTACATTATCATGGGGGAAGATGGTCCCTATGGAGGAGAAGCAGCAGCCAACACAGCTGAGACGAGATCTAGTGCTCCAGAGTGACTGCTGTACCTCGGTAGATGAACAGGTAAATGTCTTTGTGGGTGTTATTTATCACGGTTCACTTAACTTCTGCAATAGGAACACAGCGCTCCTGGGCCTCGTTTATGGAACAGTGCATGGGACTCGTACATGACAGACATTCTTACATAGTGCTAAGGACTTGAGCCCCAACATAATTGGAAATGAGAACAGCTGTTTAAGCAAACTTTAAAGAAAAAACAGCTTTATTCCGCTTGGAGGTATGACGAGTTTGTACGAGCGGTGCTCATTACAGTGCACAAGTTTCATTGCAGTGTTTATGTATCCTGACAGATTAACCCCAGCTGAGCATAAGTGGACCAGAAAGAGTCCACTCTTAAATGACCTGCTTTTTCTGTAGCTCCACTTTTTGGACCACTTTAAGAGGACTGAGATTGTTTGTTTTTTCAAGAGGACTATATGTGAAAACACCCTGAGTCTTTTAGAAGTTCCTGCTAACACATATTGAACATTTTACTGTGAAGGTCTATTTATCAGGACGTATATAGTCAGTAGGTTTACATTTGTTATTATGGTAAACCCAAATGTACCTAACTAGTGACAAATCAGGTTCTAGACTCATTGTACGTATCTTTTAATATCTACTTGCATTATGGCACTGCCACAAAGCAGGTCTTAGTTAAAATGTGATGCAGAACATGTTCATTGAGAGTGCTATCAAATGGTTTAGAATTAAGCATACATATGTACACTGCACTCGAAAAGCTCACAGGGCATGTGGAGTCTGCAGCTGTACCGTAAGTGACAAATCCCTTGGAGATTATTTCTCTTGGTTTAAGAACTACAAGAAACACTTTTAGTGTATCTCTGGAGCATGTCCGCTGAAGCGTCTGACCCACTTGAGTGGAGACCTGCGAGTTGACATGCGCGAGTCCATCGAGCAGGGACACTACTCTGTCAGTAGCTGTACCTTTCTCATTAGGATAAGGACAAAGAACTAAAGTACTTGAGGATTGAAAAGCTAAAGCTTCAGAGTATCTGCTGTACCTCAGCTGATGAGCAGGTAAATAGACTCTACTCAACTAGTGAAAAAGCTGGTTCCAGCCTAAATGTGTGTGAGAACATGTTGGTAATCATTAGATGAGTGTCCTCACATCCCCACAAATTAAGCTAAGAACAAGATTAGATAGTTTGAGTTTTAAGTTAAGTCATAAGTCAAAGTAAATGTCCCAGAAACTTGGTGTTCTTTACTGTCTCAGCCATGGAGCCGTTGATACTGAATGGTGTGTGGGTGAAGTAAGTTGTCCAGTAGTGCTGGTACGACTGGGTTTGCAATTAGCCTGGTGCTGACGCCTGTGTGCTTGCCTGTCTTTTGTTTACAGACACAGCACACAAGAGCTTCAGTTATCAGTAAGTGGACAGCAATACATTCCTGACATCCTAGATGAAAGGTATGACAGTTATTCTGATGATACATGTCTTAAACTGTTAAAATTTCCCCACCAAACTCATGCAGACCTAACACTTGTTCATCCTTTCCCAGATAGCACTTGCTCAGGGGCTATGGACGTTGGAGAGAAATGCAGCCAGGGAACCACTGAGGAAACCAGCACAAGTGATGGAGCCACCAACCACCCTGAGTTAACCCTGTACAACTAAAGAGCAGCAGTGGTCACAGCTGACACAAAAATGGGGTGTTAGTAGAGTTTACAACGTGACACATTACTGTCAAATAATGATGAGAGCAAACAGTGTAGTTTGGAAGAGCATCCCATGTTGGTCCATATCAAACTGAGTGAAATTCTTCCTGTTGTACTCCCCTATTCTTTGCTTCACAAAGCAAAACTGTGAATAAAGTCTGAACCAACAATGTGACTGCTATGATAGTTGTACTAAAAATAAACATTGTTAAGCACAACACCTCTTGTTCTCTTCCAGTTCACACCAGCACTCTTTGTGGTTTTCTTAGAAATCACTATCATGATCTTAAAAAACTTCAGCTTTTGCCAGTTTGCTAAGCTTTCAACTGTAGATTCTAAAACCTAGATGAACAAAAACTCTTAATAAGATAAACCACACAAAGTAATGTATACAAGGTGTATGTGTGCGGTGTGTGTGTGGCGGGATGTATAGATGTGTTGTGTGTATTTACGTATAGACGTAGATGTATTTGTGTGTAGACGTGTACAGGTGCAAGTGTGTATAGGTGGGTTAATTGTGTTTGAGAGTGTGTGTTGGTGTGTGTGTGTGTGTGTCCAACCGGGTCGTCAAACAGCTCCATGACGAAGGTTGCGATACTGCCGTTGATGCCGATGAAGAGGTTGATGCAGGTCAGAACCACATACGCAGTGCTGGGAACGCTGAAGATAAATGAGGCCGGGTACATCGTCGGAGTGATAGACCAGCTACAACACACACACATTTAGGATATTTCATCATAGGCATTTAGTAGAGGTAAGAGGATGTTTACACCACACTGATCATAACACCTTCACCATATAGTTCTTATTTCATCAGCTTCTGACTTTGTTTTGGAAGAAAACAGTTTGCAGAAAGCCGAAATATGTTTTATTCAGGAAACTCAGACTGTTACACCTGAAAATGGACTTTTATTCTATCATTTCATATTCAAAACCTTACATAATCAAGTCAAGTAAAAATATCAATAAATACTTATTTAATTACTTACAAACTACTGTGCATATTTTTGAATTAAACATTACCTTTAAGTCAATAAAACAATAAAATCAAGGCTTCAACTCAACTTATCTAATTCCAATTGTTCCATCACTCCGTTAAAACCTTTAATAATCTACTTTCTGAGATTGTTCAGTGGTTTGTAAAGACATGTTTGTCGCCATAACGAACAAGGTATATTTTAAATACAATGTTGCAGTGTGTGTGAAAAACGTCCACTCACCCGTAGAGGATCAGCAGCAGGATGAGCGCTGGAAGGTTTGGTGGGGAAACATAGGATTTTTGTTGAAAGCAAAGGAAGATGATGATAACAATGCAGCATGGAACGATGTAGTTGCACTAGAGAACAAAAACGAAAGAGGACACACATGTTGAAATGCTGCACACACACACACTGTCAGTCTGTGCCGAATAATATGAAGTCATTTGTCTCGGTCCTGGGTCGGGAGAGTGCGTGCGTGTGTGGGAGAGATGAGGAAGCTCAGCACAGTGTCTTTGTGAGGAAAGCGCTAATGACCTCCTCGCTTTAATAAATGAGGAGTCGTGTGAATGGGATTGGGAGCTGAATCGATGGGCTTTTAATTAGCCGTCTCAGGGATTTTTTCAATCTCCCCCAACCGTCCATGTCTATCCATCCTTTCTCTCTTTCTCTCTCAGCACCAAGGGGAGAAGGGGTTAATTGGATATAATCTGTAATTGGAGAAATCGTTAGCATGTTTCAGAAGCGGATTGTTAACGCTTCTTTACGAGACCAACTCCCACACTGCACCATGTCATCAGCGGCCGTATTGGCACTGCTGACGGCTGAGCACAGAGACTCTGGTACCAACAAATTCAATTACCAGTGTGGATTAACGACTCCTTTTATAGTGCGGAATGAAATATAAGATGTGTCTGAATCTTACACATGTAAAACCTATGTACATATCTACTCGTGTTATAGAGTAACATCAGACCAGCTGGGATGCACCTCGTGGCTGGCCTGAGAGAGCAAAATGTGTGTTTTGTTGAACTAATGTTAGTTTACTGACAGGCTCCATAGAGACTGATGCACAGACAGATGCCTGATCAGCAAACACACTACACACACAAAGAACTCTCCACCTGGACATCAATAACACCAGCAAGCACAAACTGACGGAACAGAAAAGGAGAGTCGTGTATGCTATGTAATACATTGTACACTGCAGTGCTGACTGTAAACCCTCGTGTAGTATGTACTGTGTACATATACTATATGCACTATAGTATACAATATAGTAAAATACTGTATAATGCAGCGCGTAACATGTAATGTTGGGAAATTGGTGTCTAGTGTATACATTGCATGCGATAGTGCATAGTGTAAAAACTGCATAAATTAGTGCAAATAGTATATAGACTGCATGTAGTATATATGGCATACTACAACCCATATAGTGTATATATACTATAGCATGCTATAGGGCATGTTGTGTAAAGACAGCATACTTTAGTGAATGTCCTGCATTGTGTATACATTATATACTATGGTATATTTTGTACTATAGTGAATAATGTGTAAAAAATACTGTACTGCTTACGTTAGTCTAAAGTTTATTCAGTGCATAGTGTCTAAATATAATAGCATAAAATAGTACAGGTTAGAGATTGTATACTGTGGTGTATAGTATAGACTGCTTAATATAGTGGAAAGGGTGTATTGAGTATAGCTTGTATAATATGGTGTATAGTGTACTATAGTACTAGAGTGTATAGAGCACATTCTGTGGTGCATAGATTATAGTGTATTGTATACAAAGTGTATTCTACAGTGTATAAATTGCACACTGTTGCATATTAAGAGTACAGACTAAATAATGTGGTGCATAGTCTGTTAACTGCATACTGTAGGAGAGTGCAAAGTGAGTAGTGTGGTGTCTTGCTGTGTGTTGCGTACTTTGTGAAAATCTGTACGTATGTGAGTTTTGTCCGTGTGAAAATACCATGTCCCAGGTGAAGTTGGCGAGCCAGTAGCCGGCGGGGTTCACGCCGCTGACAAACTGCAGGTGTTTGGCTTTGCTGACGCGCTCCTGAATGAGAAAGAGGACGAAACTGGCCGGGATGAAGGACATGGCGAAGATGACGCAGATGGCCACCACCACGTCCGTAGAGCTTGACGCCCTGGAGGAAGGTTCAGACGTAAAACATCAGTTTCTACCAAGGATGGAGTCAATAATCTAGGTGACTAAAACATATACTATTCTACTACACATATACTAGTGCAACATTGTACTCTTTCAAATATACAAATGGGTTTCAAATATTATCTCACCATGCCAGCATTTATGATCATGGTACAATTCCATGGTCTTCAAACAAGTGTTTTCTTATTAGTGTCATCGCTCTTGACATGGACATATTTTATATAATTAAGAAATATATGTTATGTCAATATATTTTTTGAAATATACTGTAATATATATTTAACGATCTGTATGGGACATTTTTGGAGGTAAAACAATCCCGAACGTGACCCTGACCTCGCTCAAGCATCCCGACTTCTGACCCTGCACGTGCCTTTTTTTAGCATAATGTCAAAGGGCAGAAGTCAAGGTTTGCGCCACAAGTGACCCGCATGGGTGATTCCAGTCACTGTCCAGACTCCCTCATCCATCATAAAGTACGAAGCCTGAATCAACAGTGACCTGCCTGCACCGGCCTCATTACGCCATGAAATTATAGCTCAGACAGCGGCCGTGCACATTAGAGCCTCATCGCTTTGTGTTTTTCCTTTCCTCTAATAATCACTTCAGGTCACAATTATGGCGCACGCATCTTTGTACTGGAAATAGCGGAGAAATTCTCCTGTACGTCCAATAATAGTCTTTGTACTTATTGACAAAAATACAGTTCCAACATCAAATGTGTTTTTACTTTAAAATGATATGATGATATCATAATTAGAATCTATGCAACGACACCCAGCCCTGAATATATGTAAATAATATTCCCAAATTAGTCATTATTTTCTATAGTTATTAGTAGCAGTTGCATTTACATTTAGCCACTGCAGGGTGGTTTTTTGAACACATTTAAGGCAGCCAAATCTGATTAATTAAATGAATTAGAAAACACTAATTACAAGACAGCATCAGTATAAATTAAAAATAATGATGGTATGTGTTTAAGTTGTCCTGCTGCACTATGCGTTCTTTGCTCAGCTAGAGATTTTGGGGCTGTCTCAACGTTCCCAAATTATTCATTAATTTGGTGGCTCGTGGCTGTGTTGGTGGGCTGATCAGACCATGCTTTTTTCATTTGTTCTTACTGTAAATCACAATGAGCAGGTATTTAACAGTGAAATATTCTACTAGTAATAAAACTTTAAAACCTGGAATACAACACAGTACCACAAAATTTTCACTTGTACAGATCAACAAAGTACCTCATAGTGTAACAGTGCCTTAAAAGTACCTTAGACCTGAACCATAAACCCCTGCACACTGCAAACAAGCTCTGATGCGAGGCTGGGTGTGAGAGAGAGACCAGCTGAGGTTGGGTTATGAATACAGAAACAGATCTGCTACACACACGCAGCTGATTTAGCCTCACTTCTTCTAGCAACACACACCCCATGCTGTTCTGCTTATAGACTTTGTTCTCTCTCTCATACCTCCCTCCATCCCTGAATCTGTCTCCTACCTCCCTCTGATAGGCCTAAAGGTTTAGGCCACACTCACACAACACACACACAGACAGACTGAAGGTCAGTGTGCCGCAGTGTTGTTTTATTCATCATTAATGTGGTAAGTTGTCATGAGAGTTGATCTCTTACTAAGACTCTCATTAGAGAAAGAGAACGGTCATGACCAGTTACCCTTAACCAGAGAGCCAACACCTGTGTGTGTGTGTGTCCAGCGTGTGTGAGACGCTTCGGTACTCTGTCTTTGTTTCTGACACTGACCCCCAATTCCTAATGATCCGTCTTCATTTACAACACAGGGTTGCCAACACACCCTCGCAAGGTGGGCTCAATTACGCGTGAACACACACACGCTTAATGCTCTACCTACAGGGACATAACCATATTAAATACACACTCCCTGTACTAATGTGGAACTGCATTTATCAAAGAGATCCAGACGCAATCAGGCCAGGCGAGGAGGCTGAGCTTTAATATGATTTCATACGAGCCCTCGGCCATGAAGCGCCACACCTTTATTTAAGAAAAAAAAAACAGCAGTCAGGTGACCTTGAACAGCAAGCAGAGAAAAGGACATGGCCACTCATCAACTTCATCTCTCTCTCTCTCACACACACACACACACAGTAAGGGATGACATTACTGTTTCAGAAGTTTAGCTACATGCTGAACGTCACCTCAACTAGCAGACAAACAAAAGTCAGAGCAGTAAAAGATTCTAATTGGATGAAAACTCACACTGGCAGTGTATGAAGGACTCTGATTGGTTAAACACTGACTAGCCATTTATGAGAGATTCTGATTGGCAAAGCACACAGTGGTTGACTACAGAAGACTAACTGCAAACTCAATTTGGCAGCATATAACAAACTCTTACTGGCTAAACACCTTGACTGGTGGTGTATAAGAGGTTCTGATTGGCTAAGCACACAGTGGCAGTCTGTGAGAGACTTGAATTGGCAGAAAACTGAACACTTGAAAACTCACTCTGGAGTAGAACCGAACAGCAGCTCTTGATTGGTGGAATATTCACATTTTTAACTGGTGTTGAAGTAAAGATTTCAATTGCTGAAAATAAATAATCTTATTAGCTGATTTTTGAGTTTCTGATTGTCTGAACTACTTTGGCAGCATATGAAAGATCCTGATTGGCTCACATTGGAAGAAAAGGAAAGTTTCCAACTCTTAATGCCTGGACTAGTAGCATATAAGAGACTCTGATTGGCCGAAAACCTGCACTGACAGTGAATGTGAGACTCTGACTGGTTGAAAATACACACTGGCAGCATTTGAGAGAGAGATTAGTCGAAAACTCATGTTGCCAACATGTGTGAGATTTGATTGGCCAACCAGGACCACTGGACAGGAAAGAAAGATTTTGACTGGCTGAAAAACTCAAACTATTATCTAACCAGACAACCTAATTGGCTGCACACTAACACTGCTAGCGTTAAGAGTTTCTGATTGGCTGAACTCTAGCAGCATATGAGAACCTGAAACCTGATTGGCTGAAATCACAGCCTGACAGAGACTGAGCAGTGTATGAGAGACTCTGATTTGCCTTAATAGCGTAGAACAATGCAGAACTATAACTGGCTGAACCGCCCACTGGCTGAGTATGCGAGATTCTCATTGGCTACACTCACATTGGCAGAGAAACTATGATTGGTTGAAAACTCATGTTGGCAGCATGGTAGAGACTCTGAGCACACACTGGCAGCTTAATAGAGACAACACACACTGGCAGTGTAGTAGTGATTGGCTGAAACACGGTTACTCACAGCACGGCAGAGAGCTGCTGTTTGGTGAGGTTGAGGGGGTGGTTGAAGGTTGAGATGCCATAGAGTTTGGGCTGCCATCCTGCCGGGAGATTTCCTCTCAGTATGGCATTCGTGGCCACGTTCAGGAAAGATGCGATGGCGTGCCAGCCCTGGTTATAGAACCACACCTGACACACAGGAAAACAAAACAAATAAATAAATGAACAGAAAATCAGACTGAAATTAAATGTGCACTGGGAGGCGGTCGATAGTAATTAATATTTCGATCTTTATCTGGTGTGGAGACTAAATTGCCCATAATGCTCTTTGTGTTTGTCTCATTATCTGCAGTCAGTGCAAGAGACGGGGAGAAAAATAAGAGCCTAATTGAGCAGGCAAACAGAGGGATGGAGGGAGGGAGGGATGAACATAGCCACAAACCGACACCCCTACTGACACTGCAGCTCCAATTAGTGCTGCTCTGTCTGCTCAGCAAGACCTCCTACAACGCTCTAATGCTACATCACACTCCAAAACGTGTGTATGTGTGTGTGAGGCTTGATGTATTGAGCTTTTTTAATTTCATTGCCAATATTGTGTAAAGTGAAGTGACATATTTACAGGATTTTAAGTCAGCGAAATACGCTCTATAACACAATTAACGATCAGTTAAGCACATATACAGGAATAGAGAGAGAGATAGGGAAGAGGAGGAAGAGTTACTTTGACATTATGCTTCGTCCCAAGTTCCAACAGCACTGCCTCCAAGTCTTGGAAGATTTTATCAGTTACATCACTCTGTGGAGGAAGAGGAGAGAGAGTGGGAGTCAAAAATGACAGAAAAATGGAGAAAGATAATATGTGGTTAAGTTGTTAAGAAATGGAAATAGAGAGAAAAAAGAATAGGAAAGATAGCCAGAGAGAGAGAGAGAGAGAGAGAATGTAAGAGATGGTGGAGGTAATAGAAAGTGAAAGGAAGAAAGAGAGAGAACGTGGGAGAAGTAAAAAGTGGAAGTGGAATAATGAGAGTAGACTAGTGGGCTTGAGTGCAAAATATAAATCAGTGAGTTTCTCGTCACTACTTTGTTATTATTATTATTATTATTATTATTATTATTAGTAGTAGTAGTAGTAGTAGTATGGGAAGTGATTAAAACCTGAGAGTTGTCAGCTTTAGTATACTTGATTGGTGTCACAACACTGTATTTGAAATTAAATGTCATGAAAATGTGTAATTTTGAAATCTGTAATGTAATTAATGTTCATCTGTTCAGTTATATAATGTTCATATATTATGAGTTTTACGAAAACCAGTTAAGGGTCATAAAGTTGCGAGTAGTTGCGGTGTGTGTGTGTGTCTCTGGCCTAGACAGACTGGGACAGATTTTCAGACTTTATGCCTGCATGTTGCAGGTGAAAAGTGGCGTGCACAATTACGTTTTGCGGAGATATCTCGCGTTGTATTAAAAAGAATGTCAGAAAACTAGAAGAGCAGAAAAGTTTGGTTTTCATGACTGTGGTTATGGTTAGTTTTTAGGATTTAGGGGCAGGCATGGGGTTATTTATCTACAGTCATCATTATGTCTCCAGCTGCGTATGTGTGTGTGTATGTGTGTGGTGTAGAGTGTGTTACTTGGGACATATTGAAGATATCCCTGAGGTCAGAGAGAGCAGCTTTGATCTCTGTCTGGTTGAGTCTGACCTGAGAGTTCACTCCTCCAACCGAGATCCCTCCGTACCTGCCCGGGCCAAAGAGGAAAAGAACAGCAGTCAGACAAACCAGAAGAGAAGGTAGTACAGGGCATTGTTCACACTGCAGTCTCACAGTCTCTCCTGACAAACAGATACTCTTTCAGTAGCTCCATCGTCTGTCTATCTATCTATCTATCTATCTATCTATCTATCTATCTATCTATCTATCTATCTATCAACCAATCAACCAATGAGTTGTGTTTCTGGTACCGTATTTTTCCGGACTTGGCGTAAGTCTTTAGCAGGAAGTCGGTCATGTTTCTGCTTGTGAGGTTG
This sequence comes from Distichodus sexfasciatus, assembly GCA_032718565.1. Classification (NCBI taxonomy): domain Eukaryota; kingdom Metazoa; phylum Chordata; class Actinopteri; order Characiformes; family Distichodontidae; genus Distichodus; species Distichodus sexfasciatus. Next base: position 649,379 of record JAVGVS010000052.1, on the reverse strand, counting down.
TGCAGAGTGTCGGTGGTGCTCTGGATCCTCTACAGGCAGAGACAGAAAGGTGGAGGGAAAGGGAGAGTGAAAATAGAAAAAGAGAGTTATTGAAAGCAAGAAAGAGTCAAAGTATGAAAATAAACAAAATAAAGGAGAGAGAAACACAAATAATAAGAAAGAGATAGAAAGTGAAAAAGCATGAAAGAGTAAACCGGCAGAACGGAGAAACAGAGAGAGACCGAGGGAGATGAGTAAATGAAGGTTCTGCTTTATCCGTTACAGCTTGGAGACGAGATTATGGAACACTCTAGTGACACAAATCCAACATGTGTGTGGTTAACCTGATGCTCGGTTTGTGTGTGCGTGGGTGTGTATGTACGTGTGTGTGTGTTTGTGAACACAAAGGACCCCAAATTCCCTTAATGACACCAACATAGAACCAATCAACACCGCTCTCTCCTCATCAGCATCCTCGCATCTCATTAATCAGCTCCATCGCCCACAACGACCACACACACCGCAAAGTAAACTTTCAGCAGAGAGAGAGAGAGGGAGAGAGAGTGTGTGTGTATGTGTGTACTGTATGTGTGTGAGCAGACTGTGAGAAAGGGCAATGAACCCCTTACTGATCTGTTAATTGCCAATTATGGCCAGTGTAAAGGTCCACCCCCTTCAACCTCCACAAATTAGCAATTAAATGATGAGATGGTGAGGAAGAGCAGTGTGGGTGTGGGTGTGGGGGAGTGCGTACGTGTGTATATGAGTGTGTGTTTCTTTCTAGGTGCACAGCAGTAGTAACTGACACAAAAACACTGTGACATATCCCTCTCTCCATCCATCCCTCCATATGTCTCTTACACTCAGTCCAACTTGTTCTCTCTGTATTGCGTCTTTCTGTTTATTCAAGTTCTCTCTCTTTTACTGTCTCCCTCTCTCTCCTCCCCAGTAGCTCTCATTCCCCTTCAGTCTCTCTCTATCCCTCCTTCTCTCTCTCTTTTATCCATCCCTCCTTCCCAGTTTCTCTCCATACCTTCTTCTCTCTCTCTTTTCTCCATCCCTCCTTCTATCTCTCTATTTCTTCTTCACTCCCAGTCTCTCTCCATCCCTCCTTTTCTTTCATTCCCAATTTCTCTGTCCCTCTATTCTTCTCTCCATTTTTCACGCTGTCGTATTCTCACACATTTTCTCTCTCAGTCTCCCGGATACTCTCTAATTTTCACTTTCTCTATTTTTCTTGTTCTTCTTTCTCCTTCTATTCTGCATGCTCTCTTTCTTTTTAACGGCATCTTTTTCTTTAACCTACTTACTCTCTTTTGAACTTATTCCTGCCCTTTCTCTTCACTTGTTTTTAATCACACCCTTTCCATCTAACTGTCTACCTTTAACAGCCACCTTTTCTGTTCCTATATTTGTCATTTTTTTGCATATTTAACAGCATGTTTTTTACTCTTTTACTCTCTCTCTCTCTCACACACACACACACACACAGGTATGCAGAAGGTTAATTGTTGCAGAAGTTTTATTTCTGAGTGCCACTGCCATGGAAACCACGACTTCATTAGCAAACATGTTCAGCCTGACTTTAATCTTTCACTTCTCAAGGACAACGGGGAGAGGGGGAGTCAATGAAAGAAAGAGAGAGAGAGGAAGGGAAAAGAGGGAGAAGAGCGAGACAAGGATGGAAGGGAAAGAAAGAGAAAGGGCAGAGAGAGAGAGAGGGGTGGGGAAAATGAGGTGTAGAGAGGGGGAAGAGAGGGAGAGATGGAGGGAGTAATGAAGAAAGAGAGAGGAAACAAAGAGAAAGGGGGGCAGGATAGAGAGAGAGAGAGAAAAGGGAAGACTACTGCCCCTACTTCTCTTCCTTCCCAATTCAGTCTCTCTTTCCCTCTCTAAACCTACCTTCATCTCTCCCTCCCTCCCTCCCTTTACAGCTCTCTCTCTACCTCTCTTTCTCTCTCCCTCGCTCTCTGTCTCTCTAAGCCATCTTTCTCTCTCCCTCTTTTTCTCTCCCTTTCCCTCCCTGTCTTTCTCCCTCCCTCCCTCCCTCCCTCCCCCCTTCTCTTCTGTCTGCCCCCCAAAACCACCTCCCTCTCTCACCCCTCCCACTCTCCTCCCTCTCTATTTTTCTCTCCCTCCTTCTCTCTTTCCCTCCCTCTAACCCAGTCTTCATCCCTCCCTCCCTCCCTCCTTCCCTCCGCGGTCCATTGATCAGGGCTGTGCAGTGTGTGTGTTAGGTCATGCATGGCGCTGTAGTAATACCTGATAGCGCATTAGCATTGATCTCGGGCGCCGGAGACCTGAGTCAGCGTTCGCTCAGGGACGAAAGAGAGTGAGAGAGAGGGGAGAGGGAGGAGAGGACAATAGGGGGATGGGGAGATACAGACGAACGCAGGCCGAGATCAGAGCTTAAAAGAAGTTAACGCATGCTGCACCTCTGCTTGAACCAATTTTATATTCATCTATAAAAAAGGACAAACAGGTTGGAATGCCAGTCTGTTTCCTGTACCATGCTGTAACGTTAACGCAAGCCGACTGCCATTAACAACGCGGCACGGGGAGTGTGATGGTGCCAGCTGCCTAACCCTCTTGATTTGATTCTGATAAATATTCTGTATAAAAAGCGTCAGGCTTGATCTGCATAATGAAGGCATAAAAAGCAACGTGAATGAAAGCTGAAAAGGGGGAGTTTATTCTTTACTCTCGTAATGTATTTTCTGTAAAATCTAAATGATCATTAAAGTTTGAAGTTGGTGAGTGAGGTGGTGGTGGCATTCCTAATAACATCTTCAGGACAACTCAAATTTAGTTCAAAAAATTAAAAATTTTGCTTATTTCCGGTTCTTGTTTTTGTTCTGTAAACTGTTTCCTAATACATGCTGTCATTAGCTACTTCACACTTCATTATTTAGGGCCAATTCTGCAAAATGGCTGCAACAATTAACATACGAACACAAACTAACTGAAAAAAGTGGGGTTAAGTACCAAAAACAGTTATGAAAAAAGCAAACAGATCACCATAAAAAAAGCTGAGTAAAAAGTAAAAGTGGTTTAACGGGATATGAACGGTCAGGATGATGTCACAGTGTTTGTAAATTTCCCCAAACATCTTCCTAAACTACAGATCATAAAAAGCAAGCATTCTAGAAACTTCATGCACAGAGGTGTGACACACACATCATCTGGCTTTGCTCGGCGTTAATGTGAGTGCGTTGAGGCTGAAGAGGGTGGGGGAAGTTGCCAGGTTAGAGACTGACCTGTGGAGGTGGTAATCCCCCCGCACCGGGGGGGCAGTTGGGCATCAGGAAGCTGCGCTGCGGTGTGCTGCACTGGCAGTCCGGTGACGGATTTGCCATCGTCCAGTTCCCATTCACAAAAATGTCGAGAATGGAGGAGTCCACGCTGGGGGTGGACCAGTCTGTAGCTCCGGCCGGAACGCAGGGGTACTTACTGTATTTACACACACACACACAGCAATGTTCAACAAACATATGTGGAGGATTAGGATAAAGCCACTTTCTCACCACCTTAAGGCCGACTGGAGTGTTTAGACTGCAGTAAAGTGACTTAACACAAATTCCAAACTCAACCTGGGGGTCTAGTGGTGGGATACACGTCTATAAACCAAAAGGTTGTAGGTTCAAATCCAGTTCTAGTCTACGTCCAGCACTACCACTACCCCTGGGTCCCTGAGCAAGACCCTTAACCCCAAGTTGCTCCAGGAAGACTGTCCCTGAAGTTAGGAATTGGAGGAGCATCTGCTAAATGCTGTAAATGTAAATACAAATAGTTCTCTGCAGGTAAGAGACTCAAGTTATGAACCAGGAGGTTTTATTTTTATCTGAATGGACATTGATGCACGTCAACTAAAAACAAGCAATGGTGGAAGTCCATCAGCACCATGGACAGCGATCGCACACACACACACAGAGGCACGACTCACGGTATTGGGTTGCTGTCCATGCATCGTGTACCAAAGCCGGGCTCAGACAGGAGAGAACGTGTTACACTTTCCACCTCCACCTGGCCTGTCCCATCAGCACTGTAACACACACACACACACACAACTGAGTCAGGACTTTTGTCACAGTCCGACTAATCATGGCTAATCTCCGTATTGCTACCTGCTGTGCTCTCAGTAAAGTTGGTAAGTGTTACACACACACAGATTGTTGTGACAGGTTGTCTTGTTAAGACTGTACAAATATTACAGCAATGCAGAGTACAAAATCTTACATGGAACTAAATCTCACACACTTAATGAACTGTACTTTCATAAGACCTGTGTTAATGGTGTAAATGGTGTATGAATGTGGGTGTTTATGAGAGTGTGTGTGGGTGCCTGAGGACGGTGTTTCATGGTTTGTTGTACATGTGTGTAGTGTGTGTAGTGTGTGTGTGTGTGTATACCTGTAGAAGGTGTTTTGTGGTTTGCCGTACATCCAGGGTTGCAGCTCCAGACTGGGGTACTCCACAAACGGAGGTAAAATCAGCGAGAAGATCAGAGACAGACACACAAAGAACGCAGGTAGGACCACCTGTTACACACACACACACACACACACAGGTCAGCTGCTCTAGCTATAAAGCAGGTATCAGTGCAGTGTGAAATCATGTGGCAATGAGAACTGTGGGGATTCATTGTGTCACCTGACCAAACAATGATATCACACACACACACACACACAGCTCTCTCTCTCCATGGTTGATTGGAGTTTGATTAACAATGTCACACCCGCTAACAGCCATCATTCACTCCTCTGTATTCATCCTGTCTTTCTCTCCTTTCATACCTGTTTCTGTCTTCCACCCTCTCTCTGTTTCCTTCCATACCTTCCTTCTGTTTTTCTCTCTTTCTCTCCTACCACACTTCTTTTCTGTCTTCTACCCACTCTGTCCTTCCATACCTCTCTGCTCATCTCTCTCTTTCTGTGTCTCTCCCATCCAGCGTCACATCGTCTCGTCTCTCTATGTACATGTATACGGTAGAGATGACAAAGTTTACTTTGACTTTGATTTGCATCCATCCCCTCTCTCTCTATCTCCATCCATTCCTCCATCCTCTCCCTCTTTCTCTCCATCCCTGCATCCTCTCTCACTCCGTCCATCCATGCCCTCTGTCTCTCCATCCCTCCATCCTCTCGTTTGACAGGAAGTAACAGCATCAGCAGCATTTCTCTCTCCACTCTTGTCCTGACGGCTCAGACAGGAAGTGTGGGAGTTTGATTAATTACAGCATCCGACTCCGGCCCCCGTCTCTCTCCCACACACACACACACACACACACCTACACACATGCTGCTGCGGCGACTATGACGGTGGAAATGCAAATGAGGTGGAGCGACAGAATAATGAAGGAGGGAAAGAGAGGAGGACACAATGAAGCGTTTCTCCTGAGGGAGACGACAGCCATTGTGCTGCTGCAGTCTTTAGGCCAACATCCAGCCCAGGAACAAATAAGAGTGTGTGTGTGTGTGTGTGTTTTACCTGAGCGATGATTCCTTTCCGGCTCCTGCGTGCGTGATGAAAGCGTTTTATGAACAAAGCCATGAACTGCTGTCTGATCAGAGGCCAGCCGGTGAGAACACACGAACCTTTCCCGTTTACACACCCGGCACGCTGGCCATCTGCACAACACACACACACACACACTCTTCAGTCTTCAGATCCCTGATGGACATTTTTAATCAGTAAGCGTTATTTGGCAGTCAGTTGCTGTGATGCCTTTAATGTGAGTTCAGCTCTCAGCAGTGAATAGGCTTTACGTCTGCTTAAAGAGCTTCAGGAGACTCGCTCACACACACACACACACACCTTAACAGCGGTGAACACAGGAGAATTCCTTCACTACCGTACGTACCTGCAACTCGGTTTGTGAACCTTCCCTTCACCTCTGAAACACAAACAGAAAAAAAGAGAGAAGAAAAATTAAGGAGTGTGTTGTGTGTGTACAAAGTATGTGTGTATATGTGCATGTGTAGTGTATATGCGTATATGCGAAGGTGTGTGTGTGTGTGTGTGTGTGAGAGAGAGACCTTTCTCTCTTTCTCTCTGCTGCACGGCTGAACAGATGCTGTGTGTCCTCGACTCCCTGGAACTTCTCCTCCAGTCTCTCACCAGATCATCTCCCTTCTCTACACAAACACACACACACACACACACACACACACAGTTCAGCACATCAGTCTACTGTCTTTGTTGTTGACAGGTTTATTTATCACTTAAGCCTTAAACTTCACCATTATAAAAGGTTATTTACCGTTGGTTTCCACATCGACGCCTGTCTCTTCTGCTACTTTTAGAAAGATCTGCATAAACAAAAACACACTGTTTACAAGAGGTAAGGGTGGGAGGCAAGGGGCAGGGAGGGAAGGGACCAGAGGGAGGGACTCAACCACTAAGTAAAAGTAAAAAGTGTGTGTGTGTGTGTGAGAGAGAGAGTTGGTGTACCTCCTCCAGGCTGGTGTCGGAGATACCGTAACTGCTGACCCCCAGACGCTCCTTCTCCAGGTCCAGCTCCTTGAAGAGCGAAGCGAAGCTGGTGTCAGTGGAGGCGCAGTAGGGCAGAAGGTAGACCAGCTCCTGTCCAAAAGCCTCCAGCAACTCCGCTTGGGGCACGTGCCTCCGCACCAACGCACTCACCTCACACCCCTCTACACACAGAAGCACCCAGGGATGGACAGAGGGAGAGAGAGAGAAAGAGAGAGGATGAGGGAGTGTCAGAGAAAAAGAGAAAGAGACAGAGAGAGAGAAAGGAAAGGGGAGAAAGAAAGACAGAGAGAGGGAGAGACGGAGGGAGGGAGGGAGATAAGGAGAGATGCTGGTAGGGAGGGAGGGAGGGGGGTGGGGAGGGATTGGTGGGAGGGAGTAGAGAGAGAGAGGAGGGAGGGAGGGAGGGGAGGGAGGAGGTAAGTGAGAGATGCATGTAGGGAGGGAGGGTGAGGGAGGGTAGAGAGAGAGAGAGAGAGAGAGGGAGGGAGGGGAGTGAGGGAGGAGGGAAGGAGGGAGAGTAGAGATGCATCAGCAAGGGAGGAGGTGAGGGAGGGAGGGAGGGAGGGAGGGTAAGGAGAGATGCATGTAGGGAGGGAGGGTAGAGAGAGAGGGAGGGAGGGAGGGAGGTAAGGAGAGATGCAGGGAGGGAAGGAGGGTGAGGGAGGGAGAGTGGTAAGGAGAGATGCAGGGAGGGAGGGAAGGAGGGTGAGGGAGGAGGGAGTGGGGAGAGATGCAGGGGAGGGAGGGAGGGTGAGGGAGGGTAGAGAGAGAGGGAGGGAGGTAAGGAGAGATGCAGGGAGAGAGGGAGGTAGGTAGGTAGGTAGGGGGGCAGATGGATTTAGGGAGAGAGGGGAGGGTAAGATTGGGGAGAGTGTGTGTGTTTCCTGACCTGCTGGTTCTGTACTGCTGATGCTGGCTGAGCCAATTCCTTCATCTAGGCTGGAGTCATCACTCAGCTGGACAACCACACACACAAAAGAAAAAGTAAAAGTAAGTGAGAATGATTAACAGAACAAATGAAAGAAAGAGGGTAAAGTAAAAGATTCCAATTAGTCACACAATAAGTTATTGCACTGCCTTCTTCCCTCCTCCCTCACAACCATACACTTTGACTTATTCACATTACTCATAAGGCCTCTCTCTCTTTCTCAGTGTGGCTGTATATCTTTGCATGGTTTCTTACTGTCTTTTCCCTCTCCATCCCTCTCTGTATCTCCTGTCTCTATCTTCCACATTATTCCCTGCAGCTCTCTCTCTCTCCACTGAGAAGTGTGTTCGAAAACATTCCATTCCTCATGTAGTGCTGCAGTGCCACCCTGAAACTCTGCTTTACACAGTCTGCATTCAGCTTAGGGACAGTACCATGCTCACAGAGTACCTCAGTAGTACTTTTGCCGGTCAGGACTTCCAACTGCCTGACGTTTGCAATAATAACTGCTCCTAGTGGCTTCACATATGGTTCATATTATAAACTTAACTCCATCTCATGGCTTTATGTTAAACCTGTGTGAGCGTGTTGGTGGTGTTGGGGCACAGCTCTGTCACGCACCATGGTGAGGTAGTAGCCCTTGTAATAACTCTTCTTGAGGAAGATGGAGGAGCCGCAGCAGCAGCGAACGCAACCGTGAAGATAGCGTCACGGTGCAGCCCAACCATCTGCCTAGATCACATGTGGTGCGTCATGGGATGATGGTGCGGCCTGCAGCGAGCCAGGGAGGGAGGGAGAGGATGTATAGAACCAAAGAGGGAGAGAGCAATTATGGATCAGAGTAAATAGAGAATGAAACAAATAGAACATGAAATAAAGAGAGATGGAGTATAAAAAAGACAAAAAGGAGAGAATAACAGACAGAAAGATGAAAGAGGGTAGAGAGAGGGAAATGGGTAGAGAGAGTGCGAGGGAGAGAGGAGGAAGAGGTTGGACAAAAAGCGAGGATACAGAGGAGAAAGACGAGAGAAAAAGAGAGAGACCAAGAGGGTAGAAAAAGGGAGGGAGAGACAGAGGAAGGGAAAGTGAGAGAACAAAATACAAAGATGGAGGGAGGCAGAGATAGAGAATGGGTCAGGGAGAGAGAGGCAGTGAAAAGGAGAGGGAAAGAGAGATGGAGAGAAAGAGGGGTAGAGAGAAAGGGTTAAAGAGAGAAGGAGAGAGAGGGAGGAGGTTGTGTTTAGTCTGATTTATGATGTGTTGTATTTGGGGCCACAGTGATCGATCACAGACAGGAGAAATCCCACGAGCCTCAGCTCAGCTCCACCTGCACACCTGTTTCCATTAGTGACACTCCGCCTTTATCCACAACCCTACAACTTGCACCAGTGTGAGTGTGTGTGTGTGTGTGTATTTGATTTTGTAGAAATTGATCGGAAACCGCTGACCCCTGCACTCCTGCACTTTGATCATGCACTTGCTGGGAGACTGATGTATGCAAAATGACAAATGGTGCTGTGTGTGTTGTCTTTCCTTTCTTCTAGTGGCGTGGAGGCCGTACTGCACCCAGGACTGTTAAAATCTATTTCTAAACTGGAGATTACACTGTATTGTTACATTGCCGTCAAACAGGTGCCCTTTTTTACTGAGGTTCAGCTGCAGATAATGAGAATTACAAGCTTTACCACTGCCTGTCCATGTCTGCTAACAGGTAGGTTTTATCTTTTAAAACCTGGCACAACCAGAAGAATTATTTGGGTTATTCTAACTGCTGACTACCGCCATTTAGCGTCAGCTGAGATAAACTCTTAATCAGCTTTTAACGGCATAATGGCTCTCTGTGGTAATGAGTGTCGCTCTTCACGGGAGAGTCGTTTGCAGGTGGAACAAACAGCCAGCAGAGTTTAAAAAGCTGATAAACAAATTTATACATGTCAGAAATCAGATGCTGATTCGAGTTGGTCAGCCTAATCCAGAACACCGGCTATCTCAGAACGAACAACGAAGACAAAGGAAGAATAAGTGTCTCTGTAACGAGAGGGGCAGTGCGGACTCAGGCTAATCAGCCATACCATAATACATTACAGCGTTGTGAATTAATAATGAACACACTCGCTCGATAATCGTGATGCTCATCTGCTTCATGCTAATTATGGGCGACAGGGTCAAATCAGGGCTAAAGATAAAGCCAACCTTGCAGTTTAAAGGTGTCTCTCTGCTGCTTCTGTACTTATTTGTGATTAACAAGAGAAACAACAAATGTGTGTGTGTGTGCGCGAGTTTTAATGGCGTGTTCACTATCATGTCATGTTGGATAGATTTTTTTGGTTTACTGAAATAGTGGGCAATGCTGTAAATAAACCACATTTGTCATCCTACTGACCTTGTTTATATTTCAGCAGCAGTTCCCATATCCCTCTTCTTGCATAGGGGTCGACTCCCGCCGTCGGCTCGTCTAGGATCACCACATTCGATCCGCCAACAAACGCTATGGCAACCGATAGCTTCCTCTGCATCCCACCTAACAAAAACAACAACCATCATCCAACATCATACACTTAAAAACTCCACAAGGTTACAGAAAGACTGTGAAAAGATATTGGCCCAGTTCCTCCCATTGCACTACCCCTAGATTTGGAGTGCCCTTTCCTCACAAATGTCATGGTGGGTGCTTCTGGTTTGCAAAGTATTTAGGGAATTTTTGTCTTTCATTAATTACCAAGTCAGCGTCTGAAATGGCATTTTAAGGGCTATCTTATGGAATAATTAGCCCTATACCATCCATCTCCAAAAGAACTGTGACACCCCTATTCTACATGGGAACATGCAAAACAGAGGTTAAGGGGAGAATTGGGGTTTTGACGCACCTGAGAGGTTTTTGGCCAGCTCTTTGCGTTTGTGAGGAAGTCCAACGTCTTTGATCATCTGGTCAATTTCCTGTTTGACCTCGGATGAGCTCCGCCCCTTCAACCGAGCGTAGAAATAGATGTGATCCTCCACCGTCAGGCTGTGAAATGCAAAATCCATCACCGAGTCGTAATGCTGCATGATGCATAATGCCGGCTAGATTTAGTTTGTAATAAATGAGGCATAAATGCTGGTGAAGGTGCTCATTAAATAACAGCCACTCTCAAAACTGTGTAAACAGACAGGATTCAAAGGGCCTCAGCCTCACTGACATGCATCGTTTGGGTGCTGAGATGAGGATGTAATGGCGTTAAAGTTACAAGTGCTTGGGAACAGGGTCTTGCTCATGCATACTCCGGTGGTACCTTTACCAATCTGGGACTTGAACCAATGACTCTCCGATCACAGGGCAAACTCCTAACCGTTACACTACCAACTGCCCCAGATCTCTGCATTTGACCCCTTCGTGAAGGAGCAGTGGGCAGCTGATTTACGGCACCCAGGAGCGGTGCTTGGGGACCCTCACTCTTGAACATAACAATGGAATTCATAAAAGTGGAAGTAAATAAAGAAGTATGTTAGAGTGGAGAGTTGCTCACTTGTTAAACAGGACGTTGTGTTGTGGACACATGCCCAGTGTTTTTCGGATACTGTCCATGTCAGTGCGGATGTTGAAGCCATTAATGTAGGCTGTCCCAGAGGTGGGGGCAAATAAGCCTGTCAGGATGGACCTGGGGTTAGGAATGAGAAATCAAGTTGCTTTCTGAGGTGTTTGGGAAAGAATTTTTTTTAAAAACATGTTTAATGATTACTTTTTGGGAACAAAATCTCCAAACTCAACAGTTGCTAGATACAGTATGTTTGCAACTTCCAGAATTAGAATAACATTACTTCAGAAAAACAACTATTTTTGATTACATTCAAATACCAGAATTCCATTTTTTGGTTTCTTTTAATTCTCTGTGAGGTAGGGAAGAAACCTAAGGGTCTAAAGGTACAAAATAACATTATTTATCTGCTTTTTTCTCCTCTGTTTAGTTGTTTATCCCAAAATTTTGCTCATTTTCATATTTTGTTCTTTGAACTATTTCCAAGCCCTGTGAGTTCCTGAGTTTGTGTGTGTGTGTATATGTGTGACTAACATGGTGGTGGTTTTTCCTGCTCCATTGTGTCCTAAGAATGATGTGATCTGGTCTTGGTAGAAGTCCAGACTGAGTTGGTCCACTGCCAGCTTCTTTCCCGTTTTATACACCTTCACCAAGTTCCTTACAGACACCCCAGCCTTCAGGTCAGCAGGGGGCTTCTCCAGGTAACCTGCAACACACACACACACACACACTCAGACTTGCTTTACTTTTAGTTTACTCATGTTACTGAACATTCTTCCATTTACTTGTGGACTCTAGCAACACTTTCAATTAAGAAATGAAAGTAAGTTTGTGTTAGTGTGTGTACCTTTCTGATCCTCAGCTGCATCTACAGGGTCTGGTTCTGAGTTGGTGTTGACTTGAGTGTCACACCAGTATGAGGAGGTGAAGGGGAAATACCAGGGCCGGGGCACACCGTACTGGCCTGAAGGGGGAAGACACACAGGGTTAGAGGTACAGGGAGAGGGGGATGAGGGATGGAGGGAGTGAGAGAGGCACAGAGATGCCAAAAAGATGGCATAGAGGGGCAATGAGAGAAAGAATATAGAGTGCACCTTGAGACAACAGAAACAGGGCAGAGAGGTGGCACAAGTCAGGCTCAAAGAGAGGGAGAGAGAGAGAGAGAGAGAGAGAGAGAGAATGAGCAGGAAGAAAGACAGCATGAAAAGGGGATTAAGAGGCAATAAGATGGACATAACAACATAAGACATAAGAGGACACAAACAACAGAGAGAAGACACAGGTAGATGGTGCTGAAAGAGCAGAAATGGAGGGTACAAAGAGAGGGCAGTGAGAGATGTCAGAAAGCAGGTACACAGAGGGGTCAGAAAGGAAAGAGAGAGAGATGAGAAAGACGGTAGGAAAAGGGTACGCAGAGAGAGCATAAAGAGGGCCCAGACTGAAGGACAGAAAGATGGTGGAGCGAGGGTACAGAAAGAGGGAGGAGAGAGGGCACAGTTTACACAGAAAGAGGGCTGGAGAGCAAGCACAAAAAGGGCGGAGAGAGGGCACAGAAAGAGGGTGGAGATAGGGCAAAGGAACACAGCACAGGAGGAGGGTGGAGTTAGGGCACAGAAAAGAAGGGATGTACAGGGAGGTCATAGAGTGGCAATAAGAGAAGGAACAGAGAGAAAAAGAGCCCAGACAGAGTGTAGAGAGGTGGCACAGAGAGAGGGCAGGTAGAAGGAACAGAAAGAGAGCACATGTAAGGCTTGGAGAAAGAAGGCACACAGAGAGCACAAAGAGATCGGTCAGAAAGAGGGCACAGGGTACAGGGATGGCACAGAGAGCCAATAAGGGAAGGCACATAGAGAAAGTGGGCATAGGGATAGAGGCAGAAACAGAGAACACAGAGAAGGCAAAGAAAGAGGGCAGCAAAGAGGCAGCACAGAGAGACGGCAGAAAGATAAGGTAAGACACAAAAATGAGGCAGAGAGTGTAGAGAGAGAGAGAGCTCATAGCCACTCAGTTCTCAATCCAAACATGTAATGAAGCCTATCATTTCACCATCATTAAAGTTCTTCAAAACAGTCATCCACCTGAAACTACTGTAATCAAGATTTTCCCAAATCTTTAAAAAGGTTTCCACACAGCAGCACTAAGCAGAGTGTGTGTGTGTGCGTGTCTGTGTGTGTGTGTGTGCGTGTGTGTCTGTGTGTGTGTGTGTGCGTGTCTGTGTGTGTGTGTGTGTGTGTGTGTGAGGTATCCCACCTGGGAAGACATTCTCGATGTACCAGGTGAGGATCCAGTAGAACAGAGTGTCGATCAGCATCATGGCGATGGAAACGAAGAAGTTGTATGGATCGTCCTCCTGAGAGCTGATGAAGATGTTCCTCCACTGGATGCCCACTCCCTACTCCTCATAGCGGGCAAAGTTCTCACAACCATAACCGAACGCTACACAAGACAGCAGGCTCTGTAGGGAGGAAAACACACACAAACACCCTGTTACCGTTCGGTTAGGTCACTTTGCCACTGCTTGGTATGGTACGCTGCTTTCCTGTTCAGAACAAGTGAAAACAAGTTTTCCAGTAAAAATATCTCTGTGGAAGTATGCGACTTTGGTTCTGCACAGGTCATGATCTGATGATTTTCATGATCCGTAGTCGAAGAGAGGGCAAAGCAGAGACGCACAATTACCTAAAAGAGGACAGGAGTGTTGTCACGTAAGCACCATTCAGGCCTCTCTTTCTGACCAATCAGAGACCTGCAGGTCTCTGCCTCCATCGTTTGGTTCTGCTCCAACCAAAGAGGTTGAGAGAGTTCCAGTGCCATCGAAAGCTCACTTTTGACCCAAAAATGATTTCCAGTGACACCAAAGGCAGTTGGTGGCACTCATGATGGAGTGTCGCCCCCCATGATCATGGTCGCAGATTTGAATCAGTACCAGTAAAGATACCACTGAAGTACTCATGAGCAAGAGTACCGTCCCCAAGCACTGCTCTGGGCACCACCCTTGTTAGCTGCCCACTGCTCCTTCACAGATGGGTCAAATGCAGGGGTCACATTTGGTTGTGGTGCACTGTGTGCTGTGGTGTGGTGTGTTCACAATCACAAATACTTACTCACTTCACTTCTTCAGTCCTCTCAAAGGTTCTTCAACATCTCATTAACATATCATAGTCACTGTTATGTTGAGCACAAGCCGAAATGGTGAAATAATAGCAGCTCCTCTGTGGGGCTCAGTGGGCACAAAATGAGCAGGGGTCATCAGGGCAGAAGGGGACAAATTGGACATGACAGCAGATGGGCTGCAGTCTGGGATTTTACATCTAAAAAAGGGTTTCATTAATTAGGCGGAGAGTTTTGGTTCACACACAAACACACACTAATAACATCTGGTCCAACATTTGTCCATCAAATCAAACACAATGACAGGACAAATCCCAGTAGTGACACATCAGTTCACTCGCTGGCAGATACATACATACACACACACACACACACACATCATGTTGCTGTCTTTGTGAGGTGCTTCCATTGACTCCTGCAAATATTTTCCCTCTTTTAGTTTCTCACATCAAACCTGAAACTTCTCTATAAAAGCAGTTTTTCACACACTTTGATTCTCTGACATTTATTTTTACTGTGTCTAAATTCAAATCCGGCCCAAGCTCAGTATTAAAGCTGCTTTTGCTAATATTTTACCATATAAAAGATAGATTTATGTTTTATGTATAACTTTGGTTATTCATATAAAACCTAAACTTTTCTATAAAAGTAGTTTTTTACCTCATGAGGACTGGCCCTCACAAAAACAGGACAAATTTCAGGTCTCAGGCACCTTCTGACTCTTATAAGGTCCTCAGAACCAGCTTAAAACCTGACCATACACGCACATCCACACACTCAGAAGGGAGCAGGTGTGATTGTATTTGGAATGCCTGCAGTGTTTTCTGACATACACACACTCTCTCCAAGGAGACACACACACACTCGCCCAACTCTGCAGCGCACTGTCATTAATATAAATGTAAATGATCCCCCTCATGCAAATACACTTTTATGAATATGATATCAAAAACAATGGCAGTGCTGAGTTTCACCTCCTGTCATAAAACCATGAAGAGACCAAGGGGGAGGGAGAGAGGGAGGAGGAGAGAGAGGAGGTTGAGAGAATGAGGAGTGGGAGAGACAGAGGAAGGAGGAGAGAGAGAGGGTGGTGGGAGAGAAAGAGAGAGAGAGAAGAGAGAGAGACAAGATGGAGGAGGAAGACAGAGAAAGAGAGAGGGGAAGAAAGAAGAGGGCAAGAGAGAGAGGATGGGGAGGGAGGGGGAGAGAAAGAGGAGGGGGAAAGAGAGGGAGACAGAGGGGGAAAAAGGGGGAGGGGGAGATAGAGTGATAGGGAGGAAGGGGAGAGAGGGAGGAGAGGGAGATAGAGGGGAGGAGAGAGAGATAGAGGGAGATAGAGGGGAAGTAAGGGGAAGCGATAGGGAGGAAGGGGAGAGAGGGAGGAGAGGGAGATGGGGGGAGGAGAGAGATGGGGAGATGGGGGGAGTGAGGGGAGTGATGGGGAGGAAGGGAGAGAGGAGGAGAGGGAGAGTTGAGGGGGGAGGAGAGATGGGGGAGATAGAGTAGGGAGGGAAGGGGAGGGAGGAGGGAGATGGGGGAGGGAGAGATGGGGGAGATGGGGTGAGGGGGTGATGGGGAGGAAGGGGAGAGAGGGAGGAGAGGGAGATTGAGGGAGGAGAGAGAGATAGAGGGAGATAGAGGGGAAGTGATAGGGAGGAAGGGGAGAGAGGGAGGAGAGGGAGATAGAGGAGGAGAGAGAGAAGAGGGAGATAGAGGGGAAGTGAGGGGAAGTGATAGGGAGGAAGGGGAGAGAGGGAGGAGGGAGATTGAGGGGAGGAGAGAGAGATAGAGGGAGATAGAGGGGAAGTGATAGGGAGGAAGGGGAGGGAGGAGAGGGGAGGAGAGATAGAGGGAGATAGAGGGGAAGTGGGGAAGCGGAAGTAGGGAGGAAGGGGAGAGAGGGAGGAGAGGGAGATGGGGGGAGGAGAGAGATGGGGGAGATAGAGTAAGGGGGAGGCGATAGGGAGGAAGGGAGAGAGGGAGGAGGAGGAGATTGAGGGGGAGGAGAGAGAGATGGGGAGACCAGGGGAAGTGATGAGGGAGGGAAGGGGAGAGGGGGAGGAGGAGATGGGGGGAGGAGAGAGACAGGAGATGAAGTGATGGGGAGGAGGGGAGGGAGGAGGGAGATGAGGGGAGGAGAGAGATGGGGAGATGGGGGGAAGTGAGGGGAAGTGATGGGAGGAAGGGGGAGAGAGGGAGGAGAGAGAGGGAGAGAGGAGAGAGAGAGAGAGGAATGGAAAAGGAGAGGGAGGGAAGGGGGAGAGGGAGAGAGAGAGATGGGGGAGGAGAGATGAGGAGATGAAATCAGGGGGAAGTGATGGGGAGGAAGGGGAGAGAGGAGGAGAGGAGATTGAGGGGGAGAGAGAGATAGAGAGGGAGATGAAGTGATGGGGAGGGGAGGGGAGGAGAGGGAGATGGGGGAGAGAGAGAGATGGGGAGATGGGGGAAGTAAGGGCGATGGGGAGGAAGGGGAGAGAGAGGGAGGAGAGGAGATGGGGAGGAGAGAGAGATGGGGGAGATAGAGTAAGGGGGCGATAGGGAGGAAGGGGAGAGGGAGGAGAGAGGGGAGGAGAGAGAGATAGAGGGAGATAGAGGGGAAGTGATAGGGAGGAAGGGGAGAGAGGGAGGAGAGGGAGATAGAGGGGAGGAGAGAGAGATAGAGGAGAAGTAAGGGGAAGCGATAGGGAGGAAGGGGAGAGAGGCAGGAGGAGAGATAGAGGGGAGGAGAGGGAGACAGCAGGGAAGACAGAGAGGGAGGAAGGGAAGTGAGAGAAGAAGGGAGGGAAAGAGAGGGAGGTGGAGGGAAGAGAAGGGGGCTGAGCCCACTTGTTATACACACACAACAACTCACCCATTAAACACACCTAACATCACCCTCGCTAACCCACAAAACCACACACACACACACACACACACACGCACCTTATCAGATTTTCTGCATCTGTCTTTTTCATTCTTTATGTCTCTCCCAAAAAAAAACACACCTTCCCCCCATCTCCACAAAAAAGACAAATCAAAGAGCTCTCATCTCTCTCTCGAACACACACTCAGACACAAACACACACACACACACACTCTAATTTTGACACATGCTGTGAGCATTGCTGACAGGAGACCAAAAAAACCAGACTATTTTTTATCCCCTAATTTCAAACAGCAATGAGTCATTCGGCTGCCGACGTCGCCTACTGAAATAAAGCAGTCATCATTAACACAGACAGCTAGAGGCAGTGTCACGTCTCACACACACTCTTACACGCACACACACACACACACACACCGGGGTCATCCTCAGCAACACACACACACAATCATTAGATGGCACAGTAATAAATCTATGCAGCCATAACAAGGGTGACGTGTCAGTCTTAATGCAACACACCAAGAATCTTCAGGGGCCACGATGCCCACACACACACACACCGTCTGCAGGCACGCCGTGATGAAGATTAAACCTTCCTTGCTCTCTCCCTTCGTCTAATGGACACTCCAGGATGAAAAGGCGGCATTGGAGATAAAGGTCACTTCCATGAGTCTGAGGAAGAGGAAGAGCCACAACACGCACCATTTATTACTCTTCTTCCTCGCAAAGGGCAAAAAACGCTTCGCTATCCCTCTTTATTTTTAAACTCTAGCTGCGGGGCACGCTCGGATCACCCTTCCTCCCCTATTCTCCTCTTCCTCTCTTCTTTCCTTGGATCTGTCATTCACACAGCCTCACAGGCCCCAAATCCTAAAACTGGTGCTCCAGAATTAAAAGTATAAGATATAAACCTCTCCCATTCTCTGGACCAAAGGGGTCAAATTTGGAGACGTCTGACTTATAATGAGGTGGTAAAATTCAGTCATGTGGAAAATCTTTGCCAAATTCAAAGTATAATTTTACAGATTTTCAAGGTGTTTATATATATATGTACACACACATTTTTTTTTTCTTTTTTTTCTTTACAATTATCACAATTTCCAAAGTAGGGTTTAGTTTTTCTAAGATGTCCCATTTTTCAAGCTAGGACTTTTAAAAAAATTTTATAGTAAGAAATTTCCATTTTTTCCAACTTGCTCAACATCTATGAAGAGCTGTTTTACCCATTCCAGCTTAAATATCCAGTTCCAAAATGGAACATGAGTGTGATTTTCTCACATTCTCACATTTTCTGCAAAACGATAAATATTGAAAACTAATTTTGAAAAAATGGAGGGAGGTCACATGCTTTTGGAGAACATGAATTCCTGCACATATAAGTGGGTGAGTGACTATCATTGTGAACACAGCACAGCACACAGTGCACCACAACCAAATGTGACCTCTGCATTTGACCCATCTGTGACGTAGCAGTGGGCAGGTGATGTGGGCACTGCTTGAAGACGGTACCATGCTCATGAGTGCCTCAGTGATACCTTTACCGGGCCGGGATTCGAACTGACAGCCTCCTGATCACAGGGTGAATGGCCTAACTGTTAACCTACCAATTGCACCTTATAACTGTGTAGGATTAAACCATGGCATGACTCACTGGTTTCCACCTCTTCAGCGCCGCACCATCTAAAAGCATGTGACCTCCTGAAAAAGTCCTGGAAACACTTCCGTTTGTTGTGTCACACTTGCGTTGTGTTGTGTGTTTGCAGCGTATGTGAAGTTGAATGTGTTTTCTGTATTTGCAGTGTGCCTACGAATGTGCAGCGCATTTGTAAAATGTGGCGCATGTCATTTTTGTGGAGTTGTGAAGTGTCTTCGTGATTGCAGTGTGTTTGCATGTGCGTTATCAACCTGATTAATCTGTTTTGTTGCTTTTCAGGATGTTTTTTATTTTGAACTGCACAGAGCTCGCTGTAGATAAATGTCAGTGAACACCGTTAATCATCTGAAAGAATTTCCAATCCCAAGCCTACCAAGAATCATTTCATACAGCAACCAACCAACCATAGCATTGCTAGAGTCAGACAAAGTTCAAATATTGAAGCTAGCTACTGTAGACACACTTCTATTCAATCCCCATGATCGACTTTAAACCCAAGCAGAGTAACACTGAAAATCTGCTTGATTCTTTCCCCGTCCGTCTTTAAAAATGGATTAGGGATATGAAAAGCTCCTTCTCTGTGCTCGGTCCTCACAGAGCCGCGATTTAGAGTCGGCGGCGAAGCTCATTATCCGAGCTAGCGGGCCCTGGGGCCTCCCCCTCTGGGACTCTGATGGTACACACCACAGCCATGATGAGAATCTTTGGGTCTCGCCAATGAAGTGAGTTTTTAATTTGCTGGACTCGGCGTTAACTCCGGTGCATGTAGAGAGAGAGAGAGGGAGAGAGAGGCGTGGGGAAGACGAGCTGATATTTCTGAGATTTCACCTTATTTGACAAGTTTTAAGAACTCTCTGCATGAAGAACCGAGACTTTTTTGCCGCTTCATTAAAGTGCAAGTGCGATACGTCTGCGAGAAACACCTACGAAAATGGTCCAAATGTATATTTACATATGTCTGTGCTCTGCACTGAAGAAGCCTTTTGGATGAGATGGGAAATGCCTTCAAAAACCAAAGTCCAGTTGCTTTTGATTCATCCTCTCAACGTGTATTTACACGCTTCTGGGGCTCAATCACAGTCCGCAAGCATCTTCCTTATATAATACTGGGCCTCATTCGCCAACTGTTCTTAAGAATCTGAGCTTCACTCTCGCTTACGCAGTTCTCACAAAGATTGTGGCGTTCGTCAATTGTTTTGTATTTATGTCACTTGTTTGGAATCTACGATTGCTGAAGAGCACTCTCACACTAAATTTATTGGACATGTTCACCAATATATGTTACATTTTCTGTCCAGTCTGTTCTTAAGAAAGTTAAGACATTTCTGAAACAAGATTCTGACAAATCTGAAAACGTGTCCAAATCCTAAAAACATTCATTAATTCATCATCTGAGCCACTAAATCCCTATCAGGGACGTGCGGCCCAAAGCCTATCCCGGGACTATGGGCACAAGGAGGGGACCAGCCCTGCCAACACACTGCAGGACACACACTCTCAAGGGGCAGCTGGTGGCGTAACGGTAGGGTGTTGGTCCCGTGATCAGAAGGTCACAGGTTCGAATCCAGTTACCTCATGAGTAGGGTGTTCGCCCGTTATCAGAAGGTCGCAGGTTCGAATCCAGGGCCGGTAAAGTTACCACTGAGGTAACCGGATTCGAACCTGCGACCTCCTGATCACGGGGCGAACACCCTACTCATGAGCAAGGTAATGTCCCCAAGCGCTACTCCTTCACGGGTGGGTAGAGGTCACATTTGGTTGTGGTGCACTGTGTGCTGTGCTGTGGTGTGTTCACAATGACAAATACTCACTCACTTTCACACAAACAGACTCACATCCACACCTATGCGGGCCATCAATCAACCTGAACTGTGTATTTTAGGACTGTGGGAGGAAAACAGAGCACCTGGAGAAGACCCACACCCACATGGGGATTGAACTCAGAATGTTTCTTGCTGCGAGGTGACAGCGCTAACCACAAGGGACGCACTGATCCAACTTTTTCAGTTCAGACACTGATGCCAATTCTTGGGTTTTGGGTAACTGCCGATTCCGAGTACCGATCTGATACCAGTTTTTAACCTTTACAGTCCTAAGAGAATTTGGGATGTTTTTCTATACCTTTGTTTTTAGGGTCATTATAGTGTGTGTGTAGAAGTTAGCCATACATGCCATATGTTGTTGTGTTCAGAACGTTCTGTACTACTCGGATTTGTTATAATCAGTCCATTTCTGATGAAAACTGACTTGCGTCTGAAGTTTTTTTTTTCTTTTTCAGCTTTATGTAGTATTAAAGTGCTGAAACTGTAGATATAACTACAGTCATAATTACAGAATGTTTTATTGACTAGCAGAGTTTTTGTTACGCAGAGACATTCTATGGCTTAGTACTGCCAAGAAAAATAAGGTTAGTGCCTGGCACAAACACTCCTTTATCCAAATAACACAGTTTTCTATATTTATATTTACTCTTACATTGTAGAATGTAAAATATATTTTCTGATTAATTGAAAATGAAGAAATACTAAAGTTTTGACAATTTTTGAGCCAATTTGGATTCATTTTGGACTCGTTTCTGGGAGAGAACTATATTATTGACCTGATGCTGTTCGTTTGGCATGATCCAGAGATCCAGAGATCCAGAGATTGGCCCAGTGGCACCAATACCCGATGCAGTCATTATCGGACCGATATCCGAGCCATGTATCAGATTGGTTCACAACTTTCACCAAAGAATTCGAGTAGGTGACCTAGAGCTCTATAAACATACCAAAACATCTTTAATTGCCCCTTCACATAGAAATACATTTAGTAATAACAGTTTGCATGAATTACAAAAGAGATCGTACATGTAGAAAACTCATCACTAGAAAAAAAACGCAAAATAAAGCTGCATTTCTGATCGTGAATTATTGATATTTTGCAAGTTGTGAGATATTTTGCAAGCCCTGCGAGTTGTGTTTACGGAGATAAACAACATGCCTCAGGATGACTTATATCCTTTTCATGTGGAAATATCTCTTTTGATGCAATGATGCAAAATGTGAAAAAGTGGTTCATCGAACGCATTTCAACACATGTTTGCTTTAAAGTGGCTGCTGTAATTATTAGATGAGATTGAGCTGATGATTAAAGTTTAGACTGGTGTAACACCATTACCTGCTGCAGTAGCTACAGTACTGGAAGTAAGTTAATTATTACAAAAGAGCTATTCCTGAAGAACACACACACATACTCATGCACACTCATACCGTGGCCAGTTTTGCCCCGAAGGTGATGACGTCTCTCCAGGCGTAACACAGCACGTGAGGCAGGTAGAGCAGGAAGTAGATGAGACCGCCGCATGCCGCTGCCAAATTGGCCCGCGAGAAAAACACACTGATGAAGAAACACTGCATCACCGTCGCCATGCAGAACACCATCAGGAAGACGAAGATCACTGATGGGTCGCTGTAGCGCAGAATCTTCCCATACTGCAGCAAAGAGGGGACAGAGATTAAAAATCAGGTTTAGGAGGTAGACATTGGTTTGATTTTAGGCTTGCGTAAGTTACACTCAAACGTGTTAGTTCTGTCCTTTTGCCCGTCAGAGTCATGCATTTCATTAAATATAGCAACGGATTCTTGCTTGCATCTTCCAAGGTGGACTTCATCCTCTGACTCCTTCTTGCAGCCGCCAAGAGCGTGCTGTGATGCAATGGTGCACGATAGCCTATCAGATGGCACTTCTGCAGATTCTGCCCCAATTAGAGAGGCCCAGCAGCTGAAATGTTTTTTGTTGTAAACAGAGAAAAAAAATTTCTTGTTACAACAGAGCTGTCACAGTAAAAAGGTAAATTACTGGATGGCTACAGTGTGTTAAAACTACAGCTTCCCTACTGATAAACTACTGGAAAATGTAGTTAGGTCAGGTTAAATTGGTAGTGTTAGAACAGAAAGGGCCAGTTAAGACAGGAGTAGGAAAATAAAGTCAAAATTAGAAAGATCAGAAGACAAAAAGGTTGCCAAAGCTAAAAGAGATCAAGTTAAAAACGGATGGACGGATGAATGATGGATGGACAGATTTTGGAAGTTAGAGGTAGAGACAACCAAGAGTTAGTTCCTGAAAAAGCTACAGCATTTTAAAAGTAGATCCACTACTGATATGCTAATGAAAAAAGTCAGTAAGTTACTAGCATGGCTAACTTCAGGTAGCTACTCCCCAACGCTGACCTGGTGTGTTGCAACAAGTGTGTAGGACACAGCAGCAGCATTGCAGCACTTCACAAAACGTGAAAGTTAGCAGTGCAGTTTAACTGGGTGGATGAAAGGATGGAGGGAGAGACAAAAAGGTAGAGAAATACATAAAGGAATTAAGTAAAGGGCAGAGAGAGAGAGAGAGATTACAAGTCAAAAAGAAAGAATGTTAAAGCTGTTAAAAACCAGAGTTTGATAAGAAGTGGATAGTTGGATAGACGAATGGATGGACAGAGCAGACCGACAGTACATTTCAGAGAGAGGAAGAGAGAGAGAGAGCGAGAGAGAGAGAGAAATGAGCAGTTACAAGGGGTTGAGAGGGAGGGAGAGTTTAAGACAAAAAGAAAAGACATACCAAGTTACAGGTGAAGCTACACAATGGATGGATGGATGGATTGATGAAGGAAAGAATGAATAGATGGATGAAGGAATGGGTGGATGTATACATGGATGGATGAGGGAATGGGTAGATGTATAGATGGATGGATGAAGGAATGGGTGGATGGATGGATAGAATTAGAAAGAGGGACAGTTAAAAAGGGTACACACACACACTCACACACACATATATGCCTCACATTAGTCCCAATGAACAAGGCTTCCACATGCATGTTACAATTACAACAAATGACTGATAACACACCATCAGAACGCACAACACACACACACACACACACACACACACACACAAGGTGGGAGAGAGCAGGGGATTTGATTTAAAAGACTCATTGGAGATGACTATGTTAGTCCTTGCTTTGGTGACTCTGGGATGGGGAGTGTGTGTGTGTGTGTGTGTATCTGCATGCTAACAGAGGCTGGTTAACCTCCCCATGACAGAGTCGCCGGCAGCCCACAGCCGTTTCCAACAGCACCAGACCCCAGAACAGCCGGACCCTGAAACCAGGCGAGCACTAACCTCACGCTGGGTTTACTCTCATTGCTGCCACATCTGCCACTACGCCTCCAGATTCCCCCACTTTTCAGAGCATCCTTTTTTTGTACAGTTACACATGGGGGCTTCGAGGCCAACTTAGATTTAGCATTTTTCAGATAATGACTTTTTTAAAAAAAGCAACAGCCTAGCAACAGATTTAACGAGTTTTCCAACAAACCTAAGCTTCATAAGTTTCATAAGTGACTAGCGACTTTCTGGACCAACTCTAGTTATATCTTAAACATTGTCCTGGTTTGAGACTGTGTTGCGAACTTTCGGAATGGTAGCTGTTCAACGCTTTACATTTTCCATTAGTTTTTGGCCGTTTTAGGGCAGGGTCATGTTGGAAACGTCGTTGTGGAGATCAGAACGAATCAGCAGTGATTACCTTGAGGATGGCAGTGAGCAGGAGAGCGCTAAAGGCTAGTGGCAGGAAGCTGCTGATGGTCCAGCTGAGCCAGTAGGTGGCGCTCTTCAGCCCCATCATCCTCACCGTCTCCTTCAGGCGAGCCTCCTTCTCCTGAACCACACCCTTCACCACATGTGCTACCGAGTAGATCCACGCCAGCGTCATGTAGAGCGGCAGTGAGCGCGACAACGAGCGCAGGAACCTACACACACACGCGCGGACACACACACGGACAAAGACATACATGCACATGCAAATCACTAGGAATATTAACTGAACTGATTGAAGACAACTGGGGAAAAGCGAGAGTAGAGTGGAAGCTGGAAAGTACATACACACACATATACACATTCCCACACACCACACCCACATTTACACCCATCCACACCCACACACACAAACACACACAGTCACACCTGCTATCTTTATGATGCCCTTCCCTTAGACCAGCATCAGCAGAACGGCAAAGACTTAATAATAAATTGATCTGATTTTTAGGATCTACATTCCAATGATCTCGGTCTGGTCAGAGAGCACAAGCTCTGCGCTGAATCCTCGTGGGCGTTTACATCGACATTCTAACGGGACGCAAATCTCCTCCGGACAACTACATCTCCACGCCATTTACGGAAAACCTTTCCTCCTTAGTACGTTTCACAACATTTACTGGCGGATCACAAAGTGGATTTACCGCGGCGTTCACAGTTCACCACTTCCACACATTTGTACCATGCCAGCGTAAACCGTGAACATGAACGAACACACACAATGAAGTCACGGAGGACGGAGGCTCTGCATGAGCATGAGCACGAATACAGCCAAAATAAGCCATTACAAATCAGTATGAAATTATCATTTAGAGTTGCTTCGTGGTTATTACACACACACACACACTCGGCTCCCTCCAACGCAGCACGCTAACTCAATTTCTTCTGATTAGAGTTTATAAAGGGCTGATTGGCTGGAGAGGCCATCACCCTGATGGGGCCATTACTGTTCCTCCCACTCCTCACACACCAACGTATTTACTGCAGCTCTCTCCAATTAAACGGCGTGGAATTGATTTACCGATCCCAACCGCCGACCGCTTCTCTATTCTATTCTAGCCACGCTGGAATTCGATATGCCCAGCTGCCGAAATTGCCCCTAATAATTCATTAAGTCTGTCGTTACAATACGACAGAAGGGAAGAACGAGACGTCAGCGGCGAAGGAGGAGGAGGAAGAGGAAATTACGATGGACAAAAGTTACACCTAATATTTCCAAAACTCAAACAGGAATTGACACCATTTACCTGTGCCGACTTATTCAGTGTGACTTCTATTTCATAATTATAGCAGCAACCTCCTTGGGGCAACTTGAAGTAAAGGGTCTAGTTCAGGGGCCCAGTAGTGGTAGTTTTGGCAGTAGAATCAAGTCAAGTCAAGTGGAAAGATCATTTTAACATTTGAGCTCATTGAGCCTCGTTTACCGTCTTGTTTGCATTGTGAAATTTGTTCTTAAGAAAGTTGCTAAGAAAAGTTCATGTTGGATTCATGTTGTGTTTTAGAATGGTTTGGAAGTTTGGTCTCATAATACCCCCTTAAAACAGCTCGAAACAAAGCATTGGAATGGTGACAGGAGATGCCTAAACATAAAAAGTCCCAGACCGGTAAAGGTACCACTAAGGTGCTCAGGAGCAAGGTAACCTCCACACACAATGCTCGCCGGGCGCTACCTGTCAGCTGCCCACTGCTCCTCCACAGATAGGTTAAATGAAGAGCTCACATTTCGTTGTGGTGAACTGAGTGCTATGCTGTGTTCACAATGACTAATAATCACTCATTTATGAAGACAATAGAAAAAAAATGTTATCAGTACTAAAATAGTCAGTGTTATTAAACTGTGTATTTTAGTTAACGCAAACACACATGCAATCCATTTGCAGAAGAGTGTGTCTATAGATTCTGTTCAAACCTAAAAACACGTCTCACATAAGAAGATACTGGTGAATGTAAAACTGCCGAAATGGATTTTAAGAATAAACTTAAGCTCAATGTTTTTTTTTCTATAAAACATGATTTTCTTATTTGGGGAAGTGATTCTGAATTTCTGCTAAACTCAAAATAAATGTGTTATTTTCTGGTTATTGAAAGCAAAAAGTAAGAGATTTTTTGTCACGGTGAACATGCCACGAAATGCTATCCATCTGTAAAGGAGCAGGGCTTGTGAATGGTACCTTTCTCACAAGTATCTGGGATTTGAAGCAGTGACCCGCCCAAAGACACTGACATTCATCCCTTTCAGTAAACCTCTCTTTCAGTTTTATTCTTAGAACCAAGAATCTAGA
The DNA here is from genome assembly GCA_032718565.1 of Distichodus sexfasciatus. Taxonomy (NCBI): domain Eukaryota; kingdom Metazoa; phylum Chordata; class Actinopteri; order Characiformes; family Distichodontidae; genus Distichodus; species Distichodus sexfasciatus. Next base: position 622,930 of record JAVGVS010000052.1, on the reverse strand, counting down.
AAATTGACCGATTCCCGACTGAACTCAGACTATTAGGGCTAACTGTGAATTCTCTGAAATTGAACAGCAGCAGGAATCTGTTTTTGTAAAGCATCAAGGCTCGACAAGAAAACATGATCCTGTGTTCCTTGCCAGCTTTTAGAAAAAGAGGATGTGGATTGGAGCACAGCTGGAAGACTCCAGCTTCAGTTTCCGTCCCGAGTGAGACGCTGATCCACGTTTGCAGAGTCATTTTTCATAGAGCCTGAATTTTGTGACAGGTCCTGCAGCGCCGCTGACCCTTTTCTAAACTCGGAAAAAAGATTTCCAATATACCTGTGCAAACTCTGCACCTCTGGCAAACACAGGCAGCCTTTGTAAAGTGAATTTGTTTCCAAGTTCTCACAGAAAAAGTCTTGTAACCAGTTGGGAGATGATCAAATTTAATGCTCAGCTTCCAGTGAAACAGAAGGCATAAGAATTTAAGTTTTTAACTAACCACCATATTTTTAAACACAATTTTAGATACTGTAAAGCCTAATAATAATTTAATACATTTCCTAGATCTTATTTTTAGAACCTAAATGTTTACCACGACTTGTTGAACGAAAAACTGTTACGTGCGTGGTAAATTCATGCAAAATTTATTTTAAAAATTGGAGATTGTGCTAAAATTTCTTTCTATAATTCTCTTTTTTTCAGTCAAGAAAACTTATCAAAAAATATCAGGACTCTTCTTATGTGAAAAAGTGTCAAGTGAATTGAGCATTGATTTGAACGTATTATTATTCCCGTTCTTCACATCGTTCCATTTGAGAAGCAGCTGACTAAGTAGTTAAGACAAAGCTCCATTCAGCAAACATTACAAACTCCATTCCAGCATGCCACGTTTTGGCCATCCGCCGATTTTTCTCTTCCATTTTATGGTGCTTTTGCTTTTCTTTTTAATAAGCCAAGAAGGCCCTTTTCTTTTCAATGTAATGCCTGACAACACTCCAAGAGTTGTTCTACAGCAGAAACAGTAGTCCATTTCAGCCTTTTTGCCACTTGGAGAGAGCATTCCTTTAAAGAAGATGTAATAAAAAGGCTTTTAGAGGAAACAAACAGGGCAGGAGGGGGGAGTTAAAGCAGGCGGAGTCTGACAAACAAATGGATTATAAATGCTTGAATGCCGGGTGCAATCTATTAGCATAATCACCCAATTCAGAAAACAAAGTTCAGCTAGTTTCGGGCCTGATTTGTACCAGATTCGCTGTGCTTCTGGATTTGTTGGAACAGAACTGCGTCCTCCCAGAGCGAGAACCCCCACAGTGCAGTGCCACTTATCAATTTATGACTGTTCAGCCTGAACCCTTATTATTTGCCACAACGATGTAGAAAACAGATTCTGTTCTTCTATTCCTCTACTAAACAATATAAATCTGCTGAATTTCAGTGAAGCTCCATGGAGTGAACTCTTTATTTCTGTGTTAATTACAACCATACTGATTAGCTGGTTTGCAACTGATTTGGAATCCTGTGCATAGTGGGTAGTGTTTTGTGGTCAGAACTAATTGAGGGATCAATCAAATCAATAAAAAAATTTCTTGTCCATTGAGTGACTAATCTACTGGTTTGATTTATTGATTGAACTGAATTACTGGACTTACTCAGAATTTACTAATTTATTAATTGACAGACTAATAAATTGATTTTTAACTGCTTCACTTCCAAACGGATTATTTACCTGGAAGATCTGCTTTTCGATTGACTTGTAAAACAACACATGGATTGATCGGTTGATTAACTGACTGGTTGGTATATTTACTAATTGGCTAGTTGGTTGAACAATAAATTGATTTTGTTCGCTATATTGACTGATTGGTTGGTTGGTAGATTGTCTGATTATTAGGTTTGCCCAATTAATGGAATTGCTGGTTGATTTATGGATTGATTGGTTGGTTGAGTGTTAGATTAGACCAAATTATTTAGTTGTTTATTCATATCTGAATTGCTTGGTTGGTTAACCAATTTATTGATTTGGTGGCTAATTATTTAAATGGCCCGCCAAAGGACTGGTGACTCAACCCACAAATCAAATAATCAATGGTAGGTTGGACCAACTGACCAACTTATTTGTTGATTGTTTTATTTCCTTGGTTGGTTGAACAACTGACTGATATGTTTGCTCATTGATTATTCAATTGGTTAGATTTGTTGACCAACTGATTGGTTGCCCAATTAGTTGATTTGTAGCTTGATTCCTTTATTCTTTGGCTGTTAATCAACAGATTGATTAATTTACTGACTGACCAATGAATTAACTGATTGATCAGTCAGTCAGCCAATGCTGCCTCCACTGACCTTTAGCATGATGCTGATGAGCGCACAGGGCACCGTCAGCAGCACCATGTTCTCTGTGAACCAGGAGAACCAGAGTGCTGCGTTGCGAACCCCAGCAGCACGGAGAACCTCTTTGAGATGGAGTTCCTTCTCCAGAACCAGCCCTTTGATGATCTCGCACACTGTGTACATGTAGGACAGCACCAGGAACATCGGCAGGACGGTGGAGACGGACGTCATGAAGCTGTCAGGAACAGCACAGGGAGTTATGGCTGGTCTCACACCACTTCAGTTCAACTCCATACAACTTTATTATAAAATAGGCAGTGTTGTCAGCAAAGCTCTGGAGGGTTCAGCTTGGAGACCCTAATGAGCATGCCCAGGGCGACAGGGGTATGGAGAAACTCCCTTAGAGCCAGAAACCTGGAGAGGAAACCAGACTCAAAGTGATCTTCCCCAGGGCAAGGGCAGAGAGAGAAATATAGTATGGCATTTACACTGAGATTAACCGTACGTACTGTTTATCACTCGAGTTGAAACAGGATTTTTTCTCAATTTTTTTTCAAAATGAGGCTCTGTATCTGTCCAAATGAGGCTCAGAGTCTATCCAAATGAGTCTGTTTGAGACTCAGAGTCTACGGAAATGAGTCTCTGCGTCTTTCTGAACAAGTCTTAGTCTATCCAAGTGAGTCCCTTTGCCTGTATAAACGAGTTTAAGAATCTCTCGAAATGAGTTTCAGAGTCTACACAAATAATTCTGTGTCTAAACAACACTTGAAATTTATTCATATGAGCCTCTAGGTCTACCAGGCAAGTCTCAGAGTTTATATAAATGTGTCTCTGTGTCTGTCTAAATGAGTCTCGAAGTCTATCCAAATGAGTAGGTCTACCCGTTGATCTCTAACGAAGTCCTGAAGTCAATCACGCTGTCATGCTTAAATCAGTCTCTGTATCTTTCTAAATGAGTCTGTATCTTTCTAAATGAGTCTGTATCTTTCTAAATGAGTCTGTATCTTTTTAAACGTCTGTATCTTTTTTAATGAATTTGTGTATTTCTAAATGAGTCTGTATCTTTTTAAATGAGTCTGTATCTTTTTAAATGTGTGTATCTTTCTTAATGAATGTGTATTTCTAAATGAGTCTGTATCTTTTTAAATGAGTATTTTTCTAAATGTGTCTGTATCTTTTTAAACATGTGTATCTTTCTTAATGAATTTGTGTATTTTAAATGAGTCTATCTTTTAAAATGAGTCTATCTTTCTAAATGAGTCTGTATCTTTCTTGATGAATCTGTATCTTTCTTGATGAATCTGTATCTTTTTACATGAGTCTGTATCTTTTTTAACGAATCTGTATAATGAACCTGTATCTCTGTTAATGACTCTGTAATGACCCCCAAAACAAAGTACATATCTTTTTTCATAAATTTTGATCAAAAATGACATTACTGGTTTTAAAAACTGCATTACTCTTCATGGGGACAAGAAGCCTGATGATGTTTAGTCTGCCAGAAATGTGTGCTCGTATGTTTCAGATCAGAGATTTAGTTTTATAGATTGGATGACTGCTGTACTTTTATATAACCCTCTCTCCCTCTCTCAGATCCCCTGTGGCCCATATTTCCCTGTCTCTATGATGTATGGCTTGATGCTGTTATGATACAATAACAGTAGATTAAACAAGTTTCATAAGGCCACTGAAATGTCATGTCAATATCTGCAGTCTATCCACTGTAACAAAGTGCTGTCTCTGCTCAATTAGATGCCTGTGCAAATATATCACACACACGCTCACACACACTCACGCTGTTTGACAAGCTATGATGTCTCTAATGCCCACTTATAAATAAGACATATCACTGCTACTGGCTGGCAGCGTTCGGGCTGGTCTGCACGGAGACTGCAGTGAGATTCACATCCACAATTCACCACAAGCCCCAAGTTACACCAAACTAATCCATATGTACATCATCTCTCACTCTCCTTTGATCTCTCTATCTCTTACACAACCTCCCCGTCCACCTCTTTGTAGTTTTATTTCTGAGCTTTTTCTACATTCCCACATATCTCCAAAAAAGTTTCCTAAATCAGTCTGTTTTACTCTAAATGAGTCTCTCTGTTACTCTAAATGAGTCTCTCTGTTACTCTAAATGAGTCTGTTTTATTCTAAATGAGTCTCTGTGTTACTCTAAATGAGTCTCTGTGTTAATCTAAATGAGTCTGTTTTATTCTAAATGAGTCTCTGTGTTACTCTAAATGAGTCTGTTTTATTCTAAATGAGTCTGTGTTACTCTAAATGAGTCTCTGTGTTACTCTAAATGAGTCTGTGTTATTCTAAATGAGTCTGTGTTACTCTAAATAGTCTCTGTGTTACTCTAAATGAGTCTCTGTGTTACTCTAAATGAGTCTGTGTTACTCTAAATGAGTCTCTCTGTTACTCTAAATGAGTCTGTTTTATTCTAAATGAGTCTGTGTTAATCTAAATGAGTCTGTTTTATTCTAAATGAGTCTGTGTTAATCTAAATGAGTCTCTGTGTTACTCTAAATGAGTCTCTGTGTTACTCTAAATGAGTCTCTGTTACTCTAAATGAGTCTCTGTGTTACTCTAAATGAGTCTGTTTTATACAGAGACAGTCTAAGTGAATCTGTGTTTCTTACTTAGTCTTTGTCTCTCTCAATAAACCTCTGTGTATCTCTAGATCAAGCATCTGTGTCTGGATAAACGTATCTATGCCTCTTTCAACAAGTCTCTGAGTGTCTCCATGTGACTATCAGTGTCTCTCTGAAGTTTCAGTGTCTCAGTGTCTCTTAAAAAGTCTCACTGTGTCTCTCTAAATAAGTCTCTCCATATGATTCTAGCTCATGATTCTCTGACTCTAATGAATCTCAGTCTCTCCCAATGAGTCTCTGTGTCTCACTAAACAAGCCTGTATGTGTTAATCCTAATTAGACTCTGTGTTTCTCTGAATGAGTCGAAGAGTCTCCAAATAAAGTCTCTGTGTATCACTAAAGGAATTTAAATCTCTCCATACGACTCTTGGAGTCTCTGAGTCTGTCCAAACGAATCTGTTTCTTATCAAATCAGTCGGGGTACCCTGATACATCACTATACACTGATACATCATTTTAACGATCAAAAGCCAATATCCTCCGACTTGAATCATATTATGCTGAAATTTGCGATTTACATCCCCACAAGTTGGTTTCGGTCTCTCTTTAAACAAATCTTTCCAAATGAGTTTGTCTCCCTCTAAATTAATCTCTGTGCATTCATCAGCGTGTCTTTGTGTCACTTTTCCTACTACTGCAACATATGGATAAGTATGAATGGGGTCTTCATTCAGAACGTTACAGCTCAATTATTGAAGGAGAGAAAGAGAGCAAGAGAGAAGGGGCAGGAGAGACATGTTGGGTGGTGTAAGGTTGCTCCTGAGGGAAGATAAAACACTTAAATATTGCAGCTCTCACACACACCTCATGTTAATTGTAGATAAGAGTGAGTCCTCGGGGACAGAGAAGAGGCCATTTAGCGGATGAGTGGAGCAGGTTTCTAACCACTTACCTGCCCTTACTGTACGTGCACATCACACATACACACACATACTTTCCACCCTACCAGGAAAAAAAGTCTCACTTTACACAGAAACAATGCTTCATTTTCCGACATCAACCTCCTCAAAAATGTATTTTATTCTGGTATAATCTGACGCTAGTCTCGTTTGGTTTATTTATAATCCTAAAAACAAGCAAAGGCGCTCTGACAAATTTACACCCTCGCACACAGAAACGCTTTATGACACGCAGGAGAAGTGATGAGGGAACTCTGTGCATCTTAAATTACATTTGAAATTCAGATAAGCCATTTTCTCACCTGGAAAAAAAGCAGCGACGCAGTGTGTTTACACATCGAACAAGAGATTCCAATTTCATACCATCCCTCTCTCCCTCTCCTTCCCTCCCTTCCTCCTTACCTCCCCCCTCTGTGTATAATTTATGAATGGAACGGCTGTTTTGGAGCGTTAATAATTGATGCAGGTCCGGCTGCGTCCACCGAGACATGCTGAGAAAATGGCTGAGGGAGCAGGGGATTGCTGGCTTTTATGTCCCATATTCATCTCCTTTGATCTCTCTCTCCCTCTCCCTCTCTCTGCTCTCTCTCAAACACACAGAGGCAGGACGGAAGTGACTTGTTTTCCACTGACCATTAAGTAAAGTAGGCAGTAAACACTAAGAGGGAGAGATTTGTTCTTCATTACCTCTCTATCCTACCCTTTATTCTTATACACTCCCTTCATCCTTCCCTCCCTAACCTTTCCTCAGCATCCCTCCCTACATCCCTCCTTCTTTCCTCCTCCTCTCCCTATATCCCTTTCTCTTTCCATCTCCTTTCTCTCTTTCTCCACCTTCCTTCCTTCATCCATCTCTATTCCTCTCTCTCTCTCTCTCCTGACACTTCCTCTTTCCATCCATTCTCTCATCCTGTCTCCCAACCCACCTCTTTCTGTCCCTCTTCTTCTCTCTCCTCAACCTCCCTCTTTTTCTTGTCTTCATTCCTTCTCTCCTGACATTACCTCATTTCCTTTTCCCACTTTCCCTACCCGCTTTTGTCTCTCTTTGCCCCCCTATATCAGAAGTGAAGAGTGAATATCTTTGTGATGAACATACGCTGGGGGAAGTATTTACAGAATTATTACAAAGGCCATGATTACGTTGATTAAAGCTTCTGAAAGTCGGTTTTGATTAATTACTGATTAATAGCCCAGTCCTAGGCTATATGCCAGAATACACGCTATGATATAAAAACCCAACTCCTGGCCCTGACACATTCTGGAATAATCGATAAATGCATTATTGCCGTCGCAAGCTGCCCTGCAATTTCGTGCTAACGTCTTCACAATGGCAAACGCTGAAAAAATGAAACCCAGACGAAGCGTAGCTGCAGCTGATTAAAAAGAAAACGATTAACGGTAACTCTTTGTTTTCTTTTAGGTGTAAATGGCACATGGAGCCAGAACGAGTGAGACATTTACTTTAGGCACGAATGATCGCCATCACCGGGGTGGGAATATTGATCTGTAACCGCAGTGACGAGATGCTCGGTGTCGTGGAAACACTTTAGCTTCCGAAAGTGTTTGCATTAAAGTTTCATATTAAACATCGACATTTGTAGGAAGCTTGTGTGGCAGATCACAACAGCGTGATTACAGAGAGAGGGAGTGAGAGATAGAGGAAAAGAGAAACAAAAGGAAAGAGAGAGAGGAAGGGAGGGAGGAAGAGTCTGACATTTATAAAATTAATTTTATTATACAGCACAAATATTAAGTACTGTTTGAACTAGCATTGCTGTAGCTATCTACTATTATTCTGTAGCTTGTAGAAAACTACTTTATATAAAACAGGAGCTTTTATGTCATAAGGAAAGGCCGCTAAGCAATAGTCAAGCTCCTTGAAAACCTACCATTTAAAAGTGGCTTCACCAACACTGGTCACAACACACCTCTGGGACCCGGCCATAAGCCTGTCCAGCACTGAACAGACCCTCCACAATTTTGCGATGTTGCGATCACGACTATTAACACAAATTCAGCCAATCCCTCAAATTTTGAACAATTACCACAACTTTTTGGTTGTTGTTTCCTGCAAAGCATTGAGCCATATGCCAGCAAACTCATTTCCTTGTTCAATTCAATTGAATCACGCAGCAAACATGATTAAAATGTGATAAAAATAAAGATTTACCTTCAAAAATAACTAAATGGTTAAAGGTTAACACAAATAATAGTAGTTTTGTCAGTCAGTCAGTCAGTCATTATCTGAACCAGTTAATTCCTATCGGGGTTGCGGGGACCGGAGCTTATCCCCACACTACAGGCGTGGGGTGGGGATCAATCCTGGGCAGGCACCAACACACCACAGGGCGCATAGTGGTTTTGCTTCCTTCATTTTAATGAATTGTTAACGAATAATTATAAAGGGGGGAAATCGCAACTTCTTTCCGCAAGTTCGACTTGCTCCTGCAACTTTATTGCAACAGAACGCCTAAAAAAAGCCTGTGAAATCCTGGAGGGACTGATTGATACAGGTGATTATGGACATTGTTCAGGGCTGCGGAGAGCAATCGCCTGTAAAAACTTCAGCACTACCGTTGTGGACAGCAACCAAGCTGGTACCTGATCGAGCTGTGAACTGAAGAAGCCTTTCAGATGAGAGGTGAAGCATCTTCAAGAACCTAAAAGAGGACTAGTTGTGTTCAATTCAAGCTTTTAAGTGTCTCTCTCACAGACATGAGAATCAGAGCATCATTCATTTTTCACACTATAACCAAAACCCCCCAAAAGTGTGTTTTTTCCAAATATTTGTTTCAACTGAGTTACAAAGCTATCTATTCTAATAAGCAGTAAAATATCTTTTTGGCTGACCTCACAAAGCCACAAAAACCTGAGAAAAATCTTAGTTCCTCCCATTTTTAGTGGACAATCATGTTCTCACTGCCACAGTGAGTGAAGTGTGAACTTACGCATCATCTACGTAACATGGGTAAGGCATCTGCTGTGTGTAAACGCCAAGTGTTTGCTTGACGCCGGTGTGCGTTCGTACGATGGCTCGGTCCAGCATATCCTGCACATAGAGGAAACCGCCCCTCACATAACGCAGGTCATTAAAGGGGTTGTCCCGGGCAGACGGGGTCCACGACCTTTAACAAACCCACACAACAGTGTGTAAATACACACACACACACACACACACACAGACACAGAGTACATTCAAGATTCAAAATTTGTCACAAACATATTTATGCAAGTATAACATGAGGTAAGAATAATTTCCTCTTATCTCTCCCTACTCGCCACACACACACACACACACACAAGCCCACACCACACTCTATGTGCCAGTGATCATGATGTGTGTGTGTGTGTGTATCATATTCACATTTTTTTCATTTTCATATCTCACGCAGGGAAACACACTCATCTTTTCCTCACCACACATACACACACACTCACACACACACATTGTGTTTGTGAGTGAGAGATATTCAGAGTTTTTTCTACACATAATGTTTCATGCAGGAAAACACACCCGTATTTCCCTGCTCTACACACACACACCTGTCCTTGATTTTATCACTCCTCTCGGTGTCCTCCACATCCATGCGGATCTTGTAGCGCACGTGGGCGGGGTCGGAGCGGTCAAGGTTGGTAAAGACGATTCCAGCCCAAAACCTCTCCTCATCTAGCAGCTTGAGAGCCTTCTGCACCAGAGCCGTCTCACTGGAGACCACCTCAAACTTATCCAGATCCACACACTGCAGCACACACACGAAAGTCTCAGAGACTGGGCAAAAACATAAAGGTTACAGCGCACAGTGAGCACGGAACAAGGAGCAACAACATGGCGATGGTGAGGAACACAGAGAATAAACCAACAAACAAAACAAACACTCTTTTTTTCTCTCTCCTTTCCTCCCTCCCTCCTCCATCTCTCTCCTTTCCTTGGTCCCTCCTTCTTTCCTTTCCTCCCTCCCTGTTTCTCCTTTCCTCCCTCCATCTCCCTCTCTTTTCCTCCCGCCCTCCTCCATCTTTCTCCCTTCTTTACTCCCTCTCTTTCCTCCCTCCCCCTCTCTCTTTCCCCTTTCCTCTCTCCCTCCTCCATCTCTCTCCCTTCTTTACTCCCCTCTTTCCTCCCTCCCCCTCTCTCTTTCCTCTTTTCTCCCTCCATCACCCGTTCTGTCTTTCTCACTTTCTCCCCCTTTCCTCCGTCCCTCCTCCCTCTGTCCCTTCCTTCCTGTGCTGTCTTTCTCACTTTCTCCCTTCCTCCCGCCGGCCTTTTTCTCCTTTCCTTCTCATTCTCTCTACCCCTTTAACAATGCGTTACTGAATGACAATTCTAAACACAGGGAACAAACAGACACACACTCGTTCTCTCATTATAATGGACTATGCCATTATGACATTTCTGAACACATCATGCATTTTGGCTGATATTCCTCAACACAGGGAACAAACAAACGAACAAACTCTTTCACTCACACACCCTTCCCTCATCCTTTCATCTCTCTCCCTCGTTTCTCTCTCCTCCCTCATTCCGACACAGCATGCTATTATTACTCCAGCATACTATCATTTTCTGTTCCTCAGCATGGAAGGCCACTGCACTAAACAAACTGAAATGAAGAATAATTTAATAGAAAAGTGTGTGTGTGTTTGGGAGGAGTGTTTCTTTAGCAAAGAGTGATGCATGTAAGCTAAACAATTGTCTAATAAGGCGCTAATTAAAGAGATAACCTACAGTACAGTTGGTGACGTAACGGTAGGGTGTTCGCCCCGTGATCAGAAGGTTGCAGGTTCGAATCCAGGGCGGGAGGGGGGAAGGAGGAGTGCGAAAAAAAGAAGACAGAGAAGGAGAGAAAGAGAGAAGACAGAGAACGAGGGAGTGAGGGAGAAAAAAGAGGCAGGGAGTAGAGTGGGAGAACAAGGGGGAAGAGAAGACAGATAGTGAAGGGAGAGGAAGAGAGAGGGAATGGAGGGAGAGAGAAAAACAGGGAGGGAGGAAGAAAAAAATGACACAAAATGCACATTATCTTCACCCAGAAAGAAAGGCATAGGGAAGGAGGGAGAAAGGGAGGGGGTGAAGAGAGAGACAGAATGGCGCTACATGGTACACAGTGGGTGAGGTGTGATGTCATGGTAACAGAACGAAGGCTGAGTGCCGTGTGGCAGGGATGAGTGTGTGTGCGTGTGTGTGGTGAAATCTAGGTGTGTTTCCTACTGTTATTTGATCAAGTAGCTTTCTCTTCCCCTGCTCTCTCTCTCACACACACACTTATCATTTCTCTTTCTTCTTGTAATAAAAACAGGCTACAATAAAGTGGCGATGACCTTGAAAAACCAAACTCAGCTTCAAACGCTCTGCTCTCAGATGAAGCTGCGTTTGTCGTTCTCGAGGAAAAGGAGTTTTGTGAAAGACTAGTTTATTCACTAGCAAAAGAAAGAAACTCCTTTCTTTACAAACACTGAGGCTCACATAAAACCACACAAACATGGAAACATAATATCAGATGCTTTCAGTGATCGAAAAACCTGAAATAAATCAGCAACAATGCAGAAAATATGAAGAAGAACGAGAACGAAGGACAGGAAACGAGAAAGCAATGATATTCATATTATCACAGCATGTACAAACCATGTGTTATAATGATGTATGTGTGTGCTGTTGTGTCTGTAACAGTGTGTGTGTGTGTCCCCAACTGATAGTATGTGTTAGTTTGCGTGAAGATTATGTGCATTTTGTGTCTGTATGTAATGATTTCATGTGTTACTGTGTCTGTATGTAATGATTTCATGTGTTACTGTGTCTGTATGTAATGCTTTTATGTGTTATTGTGTCTCTATGTAATGATTTTGTGTTATTGTGTCTCTATGTAATGATTTTATGTTATGATTACATGTTTTTGTCTTTATGTAATGATTTTATGTTATTGTGTCTGTATGTAATGATTACATGTTTTTGTGTCTTTATGTAATGATTTTATGTTATTGTGTCTCTATTTAATGATTGTATGCGTTTTTGTGTCTTTATGTAGTTATTATATGTGTTCTTGTGTGTTAATGTAATGATTTTATTTGTTTTTGTGTATTTCTGTAATGACTATGTTCTTGTGTCTCTATTTAATGATTATATGTATTTTTGTGTCTTTATGTTATGATTTTGTGTTTTTGTGTCTTTATGTAATGATTTTATGTGTTACTGTGTCTCTATGTAATGATTATATGCATTTGTGTGTGTTTATAAGGGTTTTATGTGATTTTGTGTGTTTATGTAATGTTTTTGTATATTTCTGTGATGATTTTATTGGTTTGTGTCTCTATGTAATGAGTATATGCATTTTTGTGTCTCTGTCTAATTAGTGTTTTTGTGTGTGTCCATGTATAATGATTATGTGCATTTCTGTGCCTCCATTTAGTGAGTGTGCAGTTGTTTGTCTGCAGTTGTGTGATTGTCATCTTTGTATCCCAGTGTAATAGTTATTTTCATTTTTGTGAGCTTGTTATTTCTCTATATACTGATTGTAGTCATTTGTGTGTGTCTAATGGTTATGTTCCATTTCTCTGTCCCTGTGTGATGACTGTGTTGTTTGTGGTTGTTCTCATCTACTATAATCACAATTCAATTTGACTCTTCTAATTTCTACACCCGGAGGAAGACGTTAGCTTCGGCCCATAATTAGAAGAGAGACAAAGTGATGAGCTGATAAACCGATACTGACCTCCATGACCTGCTGCAGGAGTCGTGCTGCCTGGCCGGTGGCGTTGAAGATGTTCCTCCAATCAAACGCCGGCATTCCCTCCGGACGCTCCGCCTCTTCCCCATTAAACAGGAAGTTAGCGACGAGCGCCGACGACAACCTGCTGGAGTTCAGAGCCTGGTCCAGAGCTGCCGAGAAGAGAGGGATCCGCAGCAGGGCCTGACGGAGGGAGGGAGACAGAGAGAGAGAGAATCCAAATCAAAGTCTTCTTTAATGTAGAAATAAGTGGTTACTCTGAGAGAAAAGTCGGACTTTCACCAATCTACAATCATTTCTATCTCTATCTTTCTCTCCTTTCCTCAGTCCCTCTCTCTAGTCTCTCTCTCTCCCTCATCCATTAGGGACATTAAGCTAGATGGCACTGTTTCTCTGTGGCACGGCACGATACAAACGCCCCACTGTGAATGCTCGCAGGCGGGCAAACACACACACACGCAAACACACACACACACACACACACCATCCCCCTCTCTCTTTCTTTTGTGAATTCCATTCCATTCTCATGTTCATCATTCTCCTTTCCGTGTGCTGTGACAATGCAACCGGCTGCCATCTCTCTACCTCTCTCGCTCATATTCTCTCTCTCTCTCCACCTCGCTCCCCTTTCTCTCTTTCTCCCCACCATCCTTATCTCTCGCTTTCCTCCTTCCCTTTTTCTCTCTCTCCCTCCTCTTTCTTTCTCACCCCCCTCCCCATCCCTCCTTCTCTCCCTCCTTCAGTCTCTGTCCATCCACTCTCTCCCTTTCTACCTCCATTCATTCTGTCTCCCCTTCCTCCATCCCTTTCTCTTTCCCTCCTTACGTCCCTCCTACACTCTCTCCCTCCATCCTTCCCAACCACTCTTTCTCTCTTCCTCCCTCAGCATTACTTCATTTCTCGCTCCTTCCCTCCCTCCAACTTTTTCCTCCCTCCCTCTCCCCTTTCTCTCTCTCTGTCCATCCCTGCCAACTGCTCTGTCTCTCTTCCTCCCTCCCTCAGTTTCTGTCTACGTCCATCCCCCCTCCCTCACCTTTCTTCTCTCTGCCTGTATACCTCCTTCTTCTCTTTCTCACTCCCTCCATCCTTCCCTCCCTCAGGTTCTCTCTCCCTCTATCCCCCCAACCACTCGTTCTCTCCCTCTCTCTCATCACATTACAGTTTCAGCTGGTGAGGAATGAGTTAATGAAAAGATACGCTAATTTATATGCAAATTGTCCTTCTGTTTCAAGTGTGTATGAAGTGAGCTGCACAATATGAGAAAGTGTGTGTGTCTAAATGGGGAAGTAGAAGAATGCTACAGCTACCTAATCACTCCTACTACACACACACACACACACATATAGACACAGAGTTGTTAAGTTATTATGAGCTGATTAACATGATCTCTGCTCTATCCATCAGATTAATGATCATATCATCATGTGATATCATGAGTCATGTGATCATACGGTGTGTTCATTACATTTCAGCTCCAGACTGGTCCAGGATCAGATGTGGAACAAAACAATGTGGAAAAAAAATAGTAACACATCCAATCAGACAAACTTAATCACTTAATCAGTCAGACACTCAGCTCAGCTCAGCCTCAATGATGATATAAACATATACCATCTAATTATCGAATTACAAGAAAATAATTGTGGAAAAATAGTCAATAAAAAACTGCAAGAAATATAGAAAAAAGTTCTCATCTTATAAACTAGCAAAAAATACAACATTCAACAGATGGGTCTGCAACTTAGCAGGGAGTGTTTATTATGGTCAAAGGTGTTTGTGTGTGTGTATGTGTGTGTGTTCCTGCATGATTGTTACTGCAGTGGCTCAGGTTGAGAGGTTTAAAGGATTGAAAACAACTGCATTAGTGGTGTTAATCCCTGCTCATTACACAGCACAATCTGGTCAGTCATGTTCAAACTCCCCATTACACTTTCCTTTAGAATTCTCTAACAGCAGGAACACACACACACACACAGAGTCCTCTATCACATATCAAACAAGATTAGGGCAGACAAAGAAAGCTGCAGACCTGCCTGAAATAATTAAATCAGCTGTGAGGAAACAGTCGGAGAGAGAATGATATCTCTGTAGGTGAAACAGAGACAGAGGGAGGAGAGAGAGAGAGAGAGCTCTGCAGATTATTCTCAGGAGAATATTAAAAATGTGTCTCACCTCTGAGTAAAGGTTATGTTGAGAATAATAAATATTCTGGCAAAGAACAAGACTGACCATATTTTAATTTCAGGGGGAAACGAAGTTCGCTCCCCCCCACCTCCTCAATCTCTGCATTAATTACCATCTCTGCAACTCCCTCCCTCTTACCCTCTCACTAACTTTCTCCCTCCATTATTTTCCAACATTTTAACCAACATACACATTTATCGAGTTTGAGTGTGTGTGTGTAGATGGCGGTTGGTGCCATTGTGCTGTGTATAGAAGCCGGTTGTAAGTGAGTGTGTGTTGAGGTGAGGAGTTTGGCTCTTACCCGCAGTGTGTTAATCTGAGTGCTGTTCTGGAAGAAGTTCCAAATCTCATCCTTATTCTGCAGCCAAACGTCAGCCAGCTCGCCTACTTTAGCCAGAGCGCTGAAGGTACTGTTGGCCTGGATACACACACACACACGCACACACACGCACACTGCATTAACCTGATACTCATTCAATACATTATCCACACCTACCTGCCTTTTATTTTTAGTGTCAGCTAACATGAGCTCTCTGCTTCTCTTCAACATCCTCTAGCTGTTTCTTCCATTCTCTTTCATGTGATTAAAAATATTCAAGAGAACATTACCTACAGATGTTTCAACTAACAAGGAACTAAAATTTGTATTTCATATCAGGGTTGCCAACTTCTCCAAAAACCTTGGCGTGAGATCGTGGGTGTGTCTGTGGCCGATGTCGGGAGCGTTCAGTCGGGATCGTTGACCCAACTGCCCTGTCGGTAAAAGGTTTGCTTTTGGTTGCCGAGCTTAGGGTTAGGTTTAGGGGTAGCTGTAGTATTATTTAGTCATTCAGGAGAGCCAGGGGAGGGTTCTCACAAAGATAACAAGAGGTGTGTGTGTGTGTGTGTGTGTGTATACAGTATAACTGTGAGCTGACACGCTTGTCGTGAGCTGTGATGTACTGTGTAGCGTGAACGAAAAACGTGACAAATATAACTCTCACTCTGTCACCTGGATGAAACTTTCTGCCTAGTTAGCACTTAGTTTTGGGGTGTGTGTGTGTGTGCGTGTGTGTGTGTGTGTGTCTGTGTCTGTGTCTGTGACAAATGCGGCAAATCTGAAAGCAAAACTGAAACACTTCTCTCTTTGCCTCTCAGTCATATTATGCCCGGGGGACACTTTCAATGTACTAGAGGGATGACAAATCATCTCTTTTCACACACACACACACACACCCTTGCTGAGATATTTTCATGTTTGGGAGCGTCTGCCTATTATCTCTTTACCTTACATCTCACTCTGAGCGTGTTGCATTTATCTGAATATTCATTAAGGCAGAGGGAGAGAGAGGGATGTGGGCAGGAGAGGAGGATGGTACCTGAACAATGATGCTACGTGTGAAGGGAGTGTCTGGAGTGTAGAGGATGTTGCCTTGGAGAAGTGGGCGGAGTGTAGTCCAGAAGAGACGCATGGAGGGCGTGCCCTTCAATGAGTCCACTAGAGACTGACAGAACTCGCCTTCAGAGGAAGAGAGACAGAGAGAGATGAAGAGTGGTGTAGAAAGGAAGAAAGGGAGATAAGGAGGAAGGGAGGGGAGAGAATGAAAGAGAGAGACAAAAGAGAGAGAGAAAGGGGTAGCGAGAGAGGAAGGGTGGGAGGGAGGGAGGGAGGGAGGGAGGGAAATGGAGAGAGGGAGGGAACGGGGGAGGAGGAGGAGAGAGGGAGGGAGGGGGAGGAGAGAGGAAGGAGAGAGGAAGGAAGGGAGGGAGGTGGAGAGGAGGAGAAAGGGAGAGAGGAAGGAGGGAAGAAGGGAAGGAGGGAGGAGAGGAAGGGAGGGAGAAATGAAGGGGTGGTGAGAGGGAGGAGGAGAGAGGGAAGGAGAGAGGGAGGAGAGAGGAGCGAGGAGAAATGAATGGAGGGGAGAGGAGAGAGGAAGGAGGGAGGGAGGAGAGGAAAGAGAGGGGAGGGGAGAGGGAGTAGGAGAAATGAAGGCAGGGAGAGAGGAAGGAGGGAAGGAGGGAGGAGGGGAGGAGGGAGAGAGGGTGAGAGGGAAGGAGGAGAGAGGGAAGGGAGGAGAGAGAAGAGGGAGGGAGAGAGGAAGGGAGGGAGAGAGGAAAGAGAGAGGAAGGAGAGAGGAAGGGAGGGAGAAATAAAGGGAGGAAGAGAGGGAGAAGAGAGGGAGAGTGGAAGGAGAGAGGAAGGGAGGGAGAGAGAGGGGGACCAGCACTCCACCAGCACTTTAGAGAAAAAGCACAGTATATTAAACTTGTAAGTTATGAGCACACACTTTAAACCTAGCGAGGAGTGTGATGAGTAAGAGCTGATGACTTTTTGCTCAGCTGCATCATCTTCCAAATATAATTGACCTCAGATTACGCTCATATATTTGACAGCTTGTGAATTGCGTCAGGCGGCCGCCCTCATCTAGACCACAGCACTGGAGAAATATCACACAGCAAAACAGATATTTTTGCAATAAATACGGCAAACTGAATCTGGATATCTCAATTTGGAAATAGATCGTCATAGTAAGATAATCAGGAGGATTTTTGGGAGCACACCTGCACAGACAATTCAAATTAAAAAAGGTAAAAAAAACACTTTATTGAGTGTGAGCCCTCCTTTCTCCAACTGTTTTTGCAATATATTCATCTTTTTATGGGAACCTAGGTCAGGCATTTGAACCAGTGACCCTCCAGTTACACCACCACCACTTTCCCGTGGTCTACTTACTTGAGTTGGTGTGTGTAGAGTTGGAACTGGTTGTATTTGTGGTCAGAGCTGCCGATTGGAAGCTCGGTTTCATGCTGCTGCTGCTGTTAGAGGTGGAGTTGGAACCAGATCCGGATCCTCCACACATGAGGACAGTCAAACTCGCGAAAGGATTGGAGCGGAAGTCAAACTGGTTCATCATTTGGAACGAGGTCGAACTGCGCAATTTCAACACCTGATCATAAGGTGAGAGAGAGAGAGAGAGAGAGAGATGGATGTGAAATGAGTGCACTATATATAGCCTCAATTTCCAGGTGAACACACATCATCATCAGGACAGATGAAGGGATGGAGAAATGGAAGGAGAGAGGAATACGAGAAGACCACCTGGGAGGAGAAGCCGAAACGAGAAGCTGAGATGAGCTTCAAACACAAACCAGCAATTTTCTCCTAGTCAATGGAACAAAAGCAGAGACATGGCAAGTGGGATTTCCTGTCTCCTTCCATCACGTGCGGGGCGACGAACCAATCCGACTCCCGTCCCCATGGAAACGCTGGAAACGGCGACAGCTGGCAGCATCCAGACGTGGACCAGCGCTCGGTCTCGGTGGCTGAGCCATGAGCAAATGACATTTTGGGCTGTGTTTTAACAGTCTGGGTACATGGAGTAGCATATGTATTTAGGGTGTGAACCTAATTTTGCAAGTTTGAGGGTGTAAAATTACTGTTGCAACTTCTTCTCCTTATTAAAAGTGTGCTTTGAGGTTAAGGAGCAATAAACCAATCGCAGCGCCACTTTTTCCACTGCACTGGTGCTGGTGATGGTGCTGAAGTTGACAACCGGTCTACATTTCCACTGACTTCAGAGTACTACACAAAGCAAGTAAGATCATAATCTACCAATGCCTAGCAGGGCACACTTATGCACGTTATTACACGCTCATACAGTCATGGACTACAGAGCACTGTTTTAAGTCACTCTAGATGGCAGCATCTGCTAAATGCTGTAAATTGAAATGTCATGAGTACCTCAGTGGTACCTTTACCGCTCTGGGACTTGAACCGGGCGACCTTCAGATCATGGGGCAAACTTCCTAACTG
Organism: Distichodus sexfasciatus; assembly: GCA_032718565.1. Classification (NCBI taxonomy): domain Eukaryota; kingdom Metazoa; phylum Chordata; class Actinopteri; order Characiformes; family Distichodontidae; genus Distichodus; species Distichodus sexfasciatus. The sequence goes on along the minus strand of JAVGVS010000052.1, from coordinate 604,368 downwards.
TTACGCTACCAAATCCTCCAGGTCAGGCACAAGTTCATCACAAATCCAATGTAGATTTGGATAAGAAAAAAATAGAAAACCTCGGTGAATGAGACCTAAACGCGTTTGACTCCACCTCATTTTAACACTAAAACATCCAGAGGTGGCAAAGTGTGGTGTGTGTGTGTGAGAGAGAGAGAGAGAGAGAGAGAGAAAGAGAAAGAGAAAGAGAGAAAGATTCTTTGTTTTCCTCTGTTGAAAACTCATTGAGATGTTACTGTAACCACAGACGGACTGGGAGAAGGAGGGCGGGGAAAAACCTGACCTTATTAAAGAGAAGATGGTCTTCCCTGTGAGATTTGGAGTGTGTGTGTGTGTGTGTGTATGTGTGTGTTCTTGTACTTGCTACTTGAGAACCAAAATGAGTTTTTAAGCAGCAGAGTCAGGACACTTTTGGGAAGTGAGGACTTTTTTAGTGGTCCTCACTTCCTTAAACTGCTTTTACGAAAAAATACAAGTTTATTTGCAAAACTAAAAGTGTGGAAAGATTAGCTTTTGGTTACTGAGGTTATGGTTAGGGTTATGTTTAGGGTTAGCTGTAGTATTATTTAGATACAGTAATATAGAAGTCAATGGAGGTCCTCACTACTATATAAGTACAAGGATGTGTGTGTGTGTGTGTGTGAAGCCTCACCTCAGTCACAACAGGAGCAGCGTGGGAACTGGTGCTGGCCAAAAGAGCTGCCGTTTCTCGAGGGTTCAGACTGAGAGCCAGAGGGAGCTGAGGGATGAGAGACAACAAGACTGTGTGAGAGAGTGAGAGAGAGAGAGAGAGAGAGAGAGAGAGAGAGAGAGAAATATGGAAGGAAGGAGAAAAGGATGAAGTATAGAGAGAGATGGAAGGACAAAAGAGGGGTGAAGGGTGAGAAAAAAGAAAATGGAAGAAAGGAGGGAAGAGAGAAATAACATGAAGGGAGGATGGAAGGAAGGAAGAAAAGAGGGAAGGAAGGAAGAAAAGAGGAAGAAGAGAGAGAGAAAATGAAGGGAGGAAGGAGGAAAAGGGAAGGAAAGAAGAAAAGAGGGAAAAGAGAGATAAAATGAAGGGAGGAAGGAAGACATGCAGAAAAGAGAAAGGAATGAAGGAAGGAATGAAGGGGAAACAGAGAAAGGAAAAAAGAAAGGAAAGAAGGGAGGAAGGAAGAAGAGAAGGCATCTCTTTATTTGCGGAGAAGTGCATTACTCCATAACTACATTCACCCACAACACACACACCCAACCTGACCTCTCAACACGCACGGCACTCATCAAACATGTGTGTTAGTATCAGTGCGTTTGACTTCACAAGTACTTCACACACACACACACACACACACACACAGTCTTGTATTACTATCTTTGTGAGGTCCTTCCATAGACTCCCATAATGACTAAAGTACATAATTTTACACCTAATCCTAACCCTAACCTTAACCTCAGTAACCAAAAGCACATCTTTTACCTCTTTTAGTTTCTCAAATAAAACAAGCACATTTTCTATAAAGTCATTTCTCCTCATGGGGACCTCTCAAATGTCCCCACAAAACCCAAAAAAACAGATAAAAGTGATTTTAGGGGACAAAAAGGTCCCCACAATGCGATAAATACATGAACACACACACACACACACACACACAGCATAATGTTAGACCACACTAACCTAACACACACAACAGGAGCATAAGATTAGAGCGTGTTGCACTCACACTGTCTTTCACACACACAGAATAAGCACAGATCACACTATGGCCTACACACACACACTGACACACAGGAGCCTGGCAGTAACACAGATGCACTAGCAGGACAATAACCATTCCACATTTCAAGAGCTTAAAAAATGAACTCGTAAAACTCCCCTGGCGCGAGGAGGGAGAATCAGCAGCACCAACGCTGCACATAAACACCTCCTGCACACACACACACACAGCCACTTATCAGAGTCACAGACTGTGCACCACAACGAAATGTGACCTCTGCATTTGACCCATCCGCAAAGGAGCAGTGGGGAGCTGACATGCAACGCCCAGGGAGCAGTGCTTGGGGATGGTATCGTGCTCATGAGTACCTCAGTGGTACCTTTACTGATCCAGGACTTGATTTGGCAACCTTCTGATCAAGGGGCCAACTTCCTAACCGTTACACAGCCAACTGTCCAAGTGTCCTCAAAATGTCAAAAATAACTGTTATTAGGTGGCAGTTGGTGGTGTAATGGTTTAGGGCGTTTATGATTGTGTTCAGAAGGTCGCCAGTCCGCTGCTCCTTCACGGATGGGTCAAATGCAGAGGTCACATTTAGTCGTGGTGCACATTGTGCTGTGCTGTGTTCACAATGACTAATAATAACTCACTTTCATCTTTGATTGACAGCGCAATTGTGGAAATTCCACACCAATATGTGGATTGTAAATGGAAGTTGCTGCGCATAAGATTAACTGAATCTTTTATCTTTTATTTTACAAATAATGAGTGGTTATGTTGATTTGGGGTTTTCTTGCTTGTTTTACTGCCTTCTTCATACCACAAGCCATCAGGACTCTGAACGCACATTAATATTAGAGCCTTCTTAATATACCTCAATTCCATATGCTCTGCACTTTACATACCTTCTGTCTACTGTTAACATCAGGCACACTCAGATGCACTAGTGTTAACACAATAACTGTAAATTCTCCTTTCTTCCAATGACATCTTCAATTTTACATGTAACCTGTGCAGTATAATAATCATGTGCAATATCAGAAATTAAGGTTTACATCCCCACCTCAAATAGTACAGGAGTGTTGTGTATTTATTGTTCTGTCTATTTATTGTGATTGTTTTGTATTGTAACGCTCTTGCACTTTATTTGTTAAAAGCTGCTTAGATGCTGATGCTGCCATTGTGCCTTGGAAACATACACTAAGCAATACCAAACATCCTGATGTTTACATTCCATCTCTTCACTAAACATCACTTTCTCACTGTATTTATTGCATTCGTTCTGTATTTATTGTGTTGCTTGTTTGCACCCTTTGTCCTGTTGAATGTAATCTTAAGTGTTACTATATGTTGCATCGTGGCCATGGGGAAACACTGTCTCATCACACTTTGTACATGTATAAAGTGACGACAATAAAGAAACTTGAACCTTCTTAGTTCACCAACAATATTTGTACTGTAAATATTCTTCAAAATGATTCTTCTTATTGTAATAAAAAAGGGGCCTAAAATCTGGCTAAAATTGAAGATTGTGAGATATTTCCACCCCCGAGCTCCTCTCCTCTCCTCTCGTCTCCTCTCTTACTGCATCATTCTGCCTCATTTACTCTCCCACATCCGTCCTCTCCAACGTAGCCGCGAGGACACTCGCTGAATCCGGCCGTCCTGCGCGCTCGAAAAGCAAAATCGTTTGTGGAAATTGAGAGGCAGCTTGATGGTCCTTGACATGTGTAAGTGGTTTGCGGTTGCCTTTGAGGCTGGGATTTGGGAAGGAAAGGCGTGCGGCGGGTTCCGGCAGCAGGAGGAGAGCGTGAAGGTCGTTTTACAGCTCAGAAGATAGACATCATTTCTAAACTGCACGCTTAGTGGCAAATCAAAACTACTCAGCAAGAGGAAATGAATTTGCTGAGTTTATCTGTTCCAGTATTACTACTATAAAACTTACTGCAACCAATTAAATGAATGAAATAAATATCTGCTCAATTATTATTAAAGTTAAATTATCTTGCGACGACAGAGGACAAATTTGCAAAAATAATTCGAATAAGCATGTCAGGAATAAGCTAGACAATTAACAGACTAATCAGTTTTAATTAAAACGAATAAAACGCTTCTTTCAAAAATGAACAAAAATGATTAAAACCAGCATTGAAAGAGTCTAATTTAGTTTCTTACAATACCAGTGTTTTATGTGGGGGGAAATAAGTCAGAACATGCAGAAGGCAAAATACAGGATGAACAGGAATTAAACTTGTCTTTCAATTACGTTTCATCTTTGTTGCATGAATTATACTTCACAAAATCAAACACTACGGATGGGCTTGACATGCATGGAAGTGTGAATCGGCCATCCAACTACGTAGTAAATAAAAAATAAACAAGTTAAACAATTACAAATAACGACAGGCCACTGTGACGGAGTGAACAAGCAGATATTTCACTAAAGTGCAACTCAACTGGTGGATCATGACACAGTAGTGCACAATGACATTGTAGGTTGTGTGTTGCAAGAACATAGCAACCACTAGCTAAAGACATTAAGCACTGGGAGAGCAGATCAAATCTTAAGGGAAGCTCTGTGTCTGTGTGCGTCTGTTGAAAAGTCACATTTTTTCTAGGGATGCACGATAATATCGGAATCATATCAGAATCGGTCCCATATTTAGATTTGCCCAATATTTCCAGCCGATATTTAATGATCCATTTCTCCTCCCCTCTCTCTCTCTTTTCCTACCTGCACCTCTATCTCCAATCTCAACCTCCCCCTTTCTCTCTCTGTCCCTCTACCTCCCCTCACTCTCTCTCTTCCTCCCTCCTCCCTTCACTCCCACTCACTCTCTTCCCCCTTCTACCTCTCTCTCTTCCTCCCTCCTCCCCACACTCATTCTCCCTCCTTCTACCTCCCCTCTCGCACTCACCCTCTTCATCCTTCATCTTCTCCCCCTCTCTGTCTTTTGCTCTCTTCCTCCCTCTCCCTCTCTTCCCCTCACTCTCTCTCTTCCTCCATTCACCGCCTTCCTCTACCACTGCTCACTCTCTCTCTTTCTTCCTCCCGCCCCTCTCCCCTCATCCACTCTCTTCCCCCTTCTACCTCTCTCTCTCTCTCTCTCTCTCTCTCTCTTCCTCCCTCCTCCCCACACTCACGCTCCCTCCTTCTACCTCCCCTCTGACACTCACTCTCTTCATCCTTCTACCTTCTCCCCTCTCTCTGTCTTTCGCTCTCGTCCTCCCTCTCAAACTCCTCCTACCTCCCCCCGTCTCTTTCTTTCTCCCTAATCCTTCTTCTACCGCCCCTCCCTCTCCCTCACTCTCTCGTTCTCCCTCTCCTTCTACCTGCCCTCTTCCACCTTTCTTTAGCTTTTCTGTCTTTCATCCTCCATCTCCATCCTCTCCATCGTTCCCTCCCTTCACCTCCTTCTCTCTCTCCCTCCCTCCTTCTTCCTACATCCCACGTCTCTCTCCCCCCACTCCGTCTCCTGCTCATGTTCCAGTGTGCTGATCTCTTCACTACCTGCACTGCCTCTGGGCTTTATAAGCTCAATGGCATTTTCCTTCCCACTGAATGTGTGCCCTCATCATTTATTTAGCACATGGACCTGACTCACTCACACACACACACACACACCACGGATCACATCACGGATAGCCTCTGACACCGCACACACTTTCATCTCTGCATTTCCAGAGCGCTGAAGAAACCACACGACAGTCGCTCGGTCCACATCGGGCCGTAATTCCGGAGTGTTTCAGAGCTGATCAGCTTGACAAAAGCAGATCTTCAGCATCACACAACTTCCATAAAATTCCTAAATGACGCTCCCCTTTTTAAAACTGGCCGAGTGGATGCTTGTTTTTTGGTAGGAAAACCTTGAAAAACAACCAGTGATTTTCCAGCTTTGACCTAATCATCACTAAAACATCAAAGTGTTTGGAGCTTTACCTCGGTGAACTGAAAAACACTCGCCAGTGACAGGAAAGAGAGAGAATCCAGACCACAGTAAAAGCATGAAAAAGTCTTTCAGAAACTTTCTGAGAGAAAAAAAAACGGAGGGATTTAGTCATGGCTGAACGCTCGGAAAGTGTGTCGACTTAAAAACGTGCCCTTAACTTTTAAATGAGCTCACCAGAGGATTCTTTTACAACTACGCCGTATAAAAGACACTATCGTTAGACAGATGAATTAAAAAGGCTAAACTCTGAAACAATATGAATTCATTTTTATTAGATTGACACTAATTATAGGGTAAATTTGGCTTCTATTTTCACACAGACTTTCATTTTCATTGCTTTATCCTTTTCACAATAAAAAACATTCTTATGTATAATTTTCACATTAATTCACTAACCTCTCGCATTATAATCCAGATTATTTTCTATGTGATTAGCATTATGCAACACATTTTTGCCACATATTGTATGTAATACATTATACAATGCGTTACACAATTTCATAGTATTTTACAGGTTAGTTTATGCTAGTAGCCATCTATGATTTTAAACGTTTATTTTTTGGACAATGATTTATAACTGAAAGTATATAGTGCTTTAAAATATCAAGTTGTTGTTGTTTTTTTTAAATTTTGCATTGGTAATAGTCCAAAAATGTTTTTGTATACAATATTACATTTATTCTTGTTTATGAATCTAAAAGTTATTTTTGTATCATTGTTAATACTTTTAGAGCTGTTTATAATTGCAAATATTTATTTCTGTATTATTATAATTTTACATTTATAATTGGTTGTAATTATATTTGGTAAAATTGTTTACATTACATTTATAATTGTTCATAGTGTTTTTAATTTAACTGCTATTTTAAAGCTAAGATTAAGTACAGTTGTAAGCTTGCAATTGATTGTTACTTTAAATGTATTTTGTGGCATGACTTTCACAATTTCTTTACTACTTTTATTTAATTGTTTTCTTTACTTTAAAAGCCTCACACTGCACCAGGACTTATCCGGGCTTATATTTCATTACGTGTTGTACGTGTGTAACTGTGTAGGTGAGAAATGAAGAATCTGGCATCTTTATTTATTGTGTAAAGAGAGGTTTTACTCACTGCTGCTGTGAGTTTCCTGCTGTCCAGGTTCTGGATGAAGATGTCTCGGGTCTGGCGCAGCTGATCGTCCGAAAGAGAGCAGGTGATGTTCTGAAATTCCTGCCTGTGACTGGTGGAGTTAAACTCCAGGTAGCGAGTGATGGAGGAAGAGTTGCACAGGGCCGAGCGCAGGTCCGACTCTCCTGCCAGAGAGGGCAACTGTGCACACACACACACACACACACACACACACACACACACACACAAACACACACACACAACCAGGTATCATTAAAAAGTGTCAAAAGCTATTGCAATCAGAACTGACTCTGTTGCTGTGAACTGACTCTGTTGCACCTCTACACTTTACAGATCACTGTCGCTGTGATGCACATGCCGCTATACGGACTATCTCATTCAGGTTGCACTTTCTCCAGAAAGATGTTTAAGAATATTTAATGCCAGACGATTGAAATAGTAATCCTCCTTAAATGACTGTTGCTACAACACTGCTATAATATTTGCACAATTTTTGCACTGCCGCTACTTATCTGCACAACCACTGAACATTGAATGTACATATCACTGGTCACCTTTTAACTAACTGTATCTGCACAATTAATTGAAAAGTATTGCACAGACTCTAGTTCTCCACTGCTGTTATAATATCTGCACAAACTTAAATGTTGGTCAGACTTTTTTAAGAGATACTGTTTTATTAATAGACCGGATATAGAATTTTTCATATTATAGCTGTTACTAACCTCATGCACATTCAGTGAAAAAGTCAATTTCCACTTTTGTAGGTTAATACTGCGTCCAAACTGTCTCTCTTTCTACTTCTATTTCTATTTCTAGTTTAAAGTTTATATTTTATATTTAATACTCCATTTCTAGTTTAAAATGTATTTTTTGTATTCTATTTGTATATTGTTTATTCTATATGCCCTATTTGTTCTTTGTTCCCTGTTTCTTGTTGCACTGTGGAAACTGGAGCCACGTCATCTCATCTCTCTGTATATCTGTACAGTATAGAGCAGAGATGACAATTAAGTTTACTTTAACTTTGACTTTTGAACTATATTACATGGCGGAAGTAAAGAATTTACACACGTTACTGTAATTAAGTAGGTATTTTTTAAGGTACTTGCACTTTTTGAGTATATGTTTAAGTCTATAAGTTTACTTGTACTGTGTATAAATCTAGGGGTACTTGGCAGTGTAAATTAGGAAGTTAGGCAAGTTCAAGTTTGGACCGGTAAAGGTACCACCGAGGGGCTCGTGAGTTTGACCATCATTTCAGTAATCTCAGTTGACTGTTAGTGAACATGAGAGTGGGTGATTATTGTCATTGTGAGCACACCACAGTGCAGCACACAGTGCACCACAACAAAGTGAGAGCTCTGCATTTGACCCATCCGTGATGCAGCAATGAGCAGCTTTTTTGGGCAGTGTCTGGGGAGCAGTGCTTGGGGACAGTACCTTGCTCATGCGTACCTGAGTGATAGTCTTGAACCGACAACCCTCTGATCACAAAGCGAACAAACTGTTACACCACCAACTACCTCCACAAGGCACTAACATAAATAGACAAAGGAACACTGATCTAACGATGTACATATTGAATAAATAGACATATTAGAAGAAGCAAGGATACAGTTAGTTACAGAGTTTACCTGAACACAACACCGTGAGAAGTCATAACATGAACGTCCCTGAAGTAGAGGATGCGTGCGGTCAGTCAGTCACTATCTGAACCGCTTAATCCCAACTGGGGTCGCGGGGGGACCGAAGCCTATCCCGGGAGCTTTCGGACGCAAGGCGGGGAACAACCCTGGGCAAGCGCCAACACACTGCAGGGCACACACACATTCACACCTTACGGGGCCAATTTTGAGTCACCAATTAACCTATATCGCATACCTTTGGGCTGTGGGAGGAAACCGGAACACCCGGAGGAAACCCACGCAAACATGGGGAGAGCATGCAAACTCCACACAGAAAGACCCTACGGCCGTCCCCGGGGTCAAAACCCAGGACCTTCTCACTGTGAGGTGGCAGCACTAACCACTGCGCCACCGTGCCGCCCTGCATGCAGTGGATTTAAATAAATAACTTTACAATGTGTGCCGGGACATGTAACAGTGCAGAGTTCACAGTTTGAGAAGCATGACGTGACTGTAGAGGTGTGCCGAAAACACAGAACAAGGTGCGAGTTGCTTAAGAGCTCCTGCCTGTGAGTGGGGTTTGTTTTTATTAAAGTGAAAACTACCAGCATTGCTTGATAAAGTCTCATACAGCTCTTACAGACAGAAACCTGTAGGAGAAGAAACACAAAACGGGAGCAAGACAAAGAACAGAAAAGCTGGGGGAAATTAATGAGGGTGTTAATGAGCGCAGGTGGGCCAAATCAGGCAATTAGGCAAACCAAACTGGGAGAGCAGAGGAAACATGAAACACAGAACTGGAGGGATGGTGCAGGAGGAATGACGGTGGAGCACCAAAGAAGTGGTACAAATCTCCATATCAGAGAAATCATGTTGACCGGATATGAATTATTTTAGAGTGGTTAAAATCTGACAGAGAAAACCACCATTCAGTTTGATTAAAACACTTTATCTCATTTTGAACATTCCATTTCTATTCAGCTTGGTACAGCACACTCATTAGGCTACATTTATGCATACATTATGTGTACATTTGTCTACTAGAGTGAAAGACAGCAATGCCATGTATTTTGTGCTTTTAGAAATTTGACCCAAAGTAGAATTTATGAAGAGAAAATAAGTTTATTTCTATAAATGTATTACATGATATTTGCTGTCCAATATAATAAAACTTTGATGATCTTGTTAAAATGTCTAGATTTATGCATAAAAATTGAGGACACTCCAGCATCCATTTGGTATTTAGTTGGTACTGTACAGTGTAATGGAAAAATTCCCTTTTACCATGAGTCAATGAGTTCTTGAGAGTTTTACACATGGGTTCTTAAAGGCATATGATAAGTTGTGTCTTATCACCTGATAAGAAACTGCGGGGCATGTATGATTTCTCAATGTAAAGCACAAAAGAGATACTGTGTATGTGAATCATGAGATATTGTGTGTGTGAGAATCATGAGATATTGTGTGTGTGAGAATCAGCTGTTGGAACAAAGTGTTCCAACAGCCCAGCTATCTGCAAATGTTTCAAGAAGAGTATAAATTCCCTCTCCCACCTCCTCCCCTTAGGTCTTCTGACTCAGACTAGCTCTCTGTCGAACGCCTCCTGCTTAAGCAGTAATACTTTGTTAATTAATAAACTTTTTCTCTGATTACTACGATTTTGTCCTGGTGAATGTGTGCCTGGGAAAATAAGAAATACAATATTTTTCCACAACATACAGTTAGAGCATTTGCCCTATCGGAAGGTCGCCTGTTCAAGTCCTGGACTGATAAAGGTACCACTGAGGTACTCATGAGCAAGGTACTGTCCCCAAGCATTGCTCCCCGGGTGCTGCCCATGTAAGCTGCCCCCTGCTCCTTCACAGATGGGTTGAATGCAGAGGTTTTGCTGTGGTACTGTGTGCTGTGCTGTGTTCACAATGACAAATAATCCCTCACTTTCATTTAGTATGTTTTATGCTGAGGAAAAATGGTTCCCTCAACCATTTTCTGAGAGTAATAAATGGGCACTTTGTCCACTAGGTACAATAAATATGAATATTGATAAAAAAGATAATATATAATATGTTACAACTGTAGGATTTACATTACATTACAAATGGAGCGACGTCCTGGGGTAAAGGGCCTTGCTCAGCAACCCAGTGTTGGTAGTGCTGGACATAGGATTCGAACCCAACCTCTTGGTACTGAGAGGAGTATCCTAACCCCTAGATGACCACCACCACCTAGTGCTCTTCAGCAGTTGTAGACTGTGTTCTTACCTAAGAACAAATCTTAAACTATATCTGCACACACTTCTGATTCCATTTGAATGTTAGCTCAGACTTTATAAGAGATACTGTATATTTCATAGACTGTACAGAATTTTTCATATTGAAACTGTTACTGACCTCATGCACATTTAGTGTAAGGAGAACTCCAAGACCATAACTGTAGGCTGGATACCGCATCTTAATTGTCTCTCTTTCTACTTCTAGTTTAAAGTGTATATTCTATATTCTATTTATATATTGCTTATTCTATGTGCATTATTTGTTCTTTGTACTGTTAAAACTGGAGTCATGTTGTCTTGTCTCTCTGTATACTTGTACAGTATCTAGCCGAGATGACATTTGACTTTTATCCCTTTTCCACTGCTCTGGTTCCCGTGCCGGTTGCCAATTTTGGAACCAGTGCCGCACTTTTCCACAGAAGAAAAATTGCGCTGAAACAAGCTCCGAACCAGCCCCTAAACTTTGCTGGTCTAGCAGTGAGAACCCATGATGTCACGAGAGGTGGGCGGAGTGATAGGTAGCTTTAGAAGAGAAAATGGCGGAGAGCCAAAGTCCGGTAATGTGGAGCGCGGAAGAAATTAAAGCTCTTAAGATCCTAATAAGCTGCCTTTGGATATTGAAATACATCCTCAAAGTTTGAAGAACAACTTGCAAGCACAAACTGAGTTCGGCCATGTTTCTTTCTGTTTAGTAGGCGTGACCTGTGACGTATTATCATGCAGCTCCTGCTGAGCTCCCTGGTCAGTGTAAAGGCCAGTTCTTGGCTGGTGCACAGTTCAGCACCGGCCAGAACCGGCACCAGAACCGGCACCTGGCACCAGCACCAGTGTAGCGGAAAGGGATATTTGAGATGCATCTCCACAAGCAAACACCAATGTGATAGCTCAAGTTTTGTTGCTGTGACAGGAAAACTGGCTGAGTAGGCGGACCTCGACTAAAATGAATTGAAGTAAATAAGGAGAGAAAGAGGGATGATAAAAGCAAGAAAAGGATGAGTGTGGGTGGGAACAGATGTGTGTTCAGTGAGGTGGTCTGAGGTGGCAAAAGAACTGCGCTGACTGTCATGTGAAAACAGGCAGAGGAAAGCCATTCAAGTCCCAAATCCCTTGTCTTCTTAATGGGAGGAAACGAATGGGTTCCTATGGGACAAGTAAGCGACAGGGGAAAAAAGGGATGGAAAAGATGAGTGCAGGCTCACAGGCCCTTGAATCACGTCGAATTTGGTGGCTTTGTGAAGAATGGCGGAATTTGAGCTCCATGTTAGTCTATGGGAAAAAATGAATGAAAAAATGGACAGAACTCACAAATGAGTACATGTATGGAAAACATGTACACAAGCAGCCCACACCGTTACAGGCCACACATTTGTTGGAACAAAGTTTGTACCACAAAAACTGTAGGAAGAGTAGCGGTCAGAAAAAGTGTGCAGAATAAAAACTGGATACTGATATGTGATCGCTCACCACAACTGCATAATAAAGCAGCACCGGTGAAGGTCAGAATCTTTGTGAAAACTGTGTGGGTTTTAAGAAGTAATTTCTACATAAGACCAGTTGAATGAGGTCATCATCACTGTGATTTAGTTGCTCCTGAAAAGACCGTCTTCTACCTGCAGTACATTTAGATTTTTATGGTTTTGCTTCAGCTTGTATTTTTGGATATGGACTTGTGCTTCTCTGACTGGTCTGTTCATTACAACCTGAACTAATGCTCTGAGAAAATAAAACAATGAATCTTCACAATTCACTTCCATTTGACACGGAGAGACCGCCCCGGATCCACAGATCACTCATGCACTTGATTTGCAGAAACTCACACACCTGGCATCTGAACGGTAAAAGGCCACGCTCTCTCAGCCCGATCATCAGCACTTAAATTTGTCACATCAGCGCAGAAAGCGCTTGACATTTTCCGCCCTTTAAAGCGCTGTGATGTTCTGAGATAACTGAAGAGGAATGACGCGTCTAAAATGATCATAAAATCTGGTTTGAACTCTTCTAGCTGATCGGGGGGATGAGTGACGAATGAAAACGTTAAAGGACACGTCAAGCTGGGGTTGAAAAGCGGTGCTGAGGTGAGTTTATGAGTGATGTGATTACACTTGAAGTGTATTGTATGAAAATGAATTTTCCTGTTTTGCTTTATATGAACTAGAGATTGACTGATGAATCGGTGCCTCAATATTATTGACCCAAATGAGCTATTTGCAGATTAATTACTATATTATTCGATCGTATAACGACCAAAGCGAAGAGGCAGAAGACAGATCCTTCAGCTGTGTTATGACATAATTGTTATGAGGTAATTGTGTAGAGTGTCCACTAGAGGGCAACTCTACAATGCCACTTTTGGGTTTTTTTGTACTTTCGTTGACTCTTAATAATCAGAAATGATTTATATTGTGTTGTATTCTGTTCAAACTAATATTTAAGTTTATGTCAAGTTCTCTTATTGAAAACTCTTAAATAAATACACATAAAATGTTAGGAAAATCTTTTTTTTGTGAAAATTAGCAATTCCAAATATTTTTTCTTATGTGTAGATTTTTAAAATGAGTATCAATCCTTAACTGAAATGCTGCCAAACCTCTCACATTAATTTATTTAGCGAATCGATGACATTTTGAAGGTCTACATCTGTTTGCTAAACCTACTGTTATTGTCCGTGCTTGGTGAGTTACTTCCCAAATGTACTACCTTCTAGATGACTAGTTAGTGCTATTTTAAAGTAATTAGTTCAACTACAATATTACTGTCTCTGAACTGAAATGTGTTACATGACTCCAGCATTGCTTTTGAGTTACTTTCACCAGAATGTAAAGTCGGACCTGGCATTGTAAAATACTAAAATGTAGTTTACTGCAGTTCATTCTACATCCAGAGGAGGGCGATGTACTGCAGCATAACGACTGCAGCCGAAGTTCTCACAGTATGGGGATTTTTGAAACAAAAACAAAACTATATTTTTTGTTAAAAGTGTTTTGTAACACGTGTTACTGAAATATGTAAGGAATATAATAATCCTGCAAATGTATTAGTAATGCCTTACATTACTATGTGACGGTAAAAAGTAATACATTACTGTAGTTGGGTTACTTTTGTAACACGTTACTCTCAACACTGGTCACTGTGTCTAAACTGTAAAGGCGGGAGCAAATGATTTATGAAAATCATATTTGTTATAGGGTCAGATTTAGTCTGGCTCTGGCAAACTAGTGCTAGCACTTAGCGTGTTAAAGTAGCATGCAACCTGAAATGTGGTTCGGATATCGGTCCAATAATGAGTCAAATAACTGGATCGGGTATTCAGTGGCACTGGGCCGATCTAGGGAGCCTTTCTAAAAATGTGCGCATGTTAAATTGGTTATGTATGGGAAGTGGCACTGCGGTAAAGCTGCTATTTCCTACATATTGATATGACAATGAGCAGAACAAGCAACGCAACACACTACAAATCCAAAAGCAAATCACATGATTATACTGTTTAATTTCCTTAACAACACCAGCTCTCTCTCTCAATCTCTGTGTTCCTGATGGTTTTAGTGTCACAGGATTAGCATTAAGTGTTAGCATTATTTTCTGTTAAAAAAAACCTTGTATCGTATCGGCAGATATCCAAATTTACAATATCGGTATTGGTGTTGGACACTAAAAAAGTAGTATTGTGCTTTAAACCTGAGTGCACAGTTAACAACGACATCTGTCCTGTGTGTGGACATGTTTTTAAGGATATGTGGGACCCTGATTGTCCCCCAAATTACATGAAAACCTGAGATTTGTCTGATTTTGGGCCAGTCCTCTTGATGATTGCTTGTAGAGAAAAGTTTGGTCTTTTTAGAGTATCTGAAAGTGTGTGTGTGTTTGTGTTTGAGGTTTGTGTGAGGACCTGATTGATTTGTGCATGACATTTTTGTATAAGAGCACCACTGTAAGATATAACACTACCATTCGTGCTTTAGGTTCTTATTAGCACCTCAGTGCTCCCCCCAAAAAGTCTGAGACAGATTTTTATGGCTTTTTGAGGAAGTCTGCATGTGAGAGACACTGCTCATAAGAGAAAAGTTTCAGGTTTGAAGATCTGCCTTTGGTGACTCAGGTTAACGTTACAATTAGCGTAAGGATCCCACCAAGATTGTGTGTGTGTGTGTGTGTGTGTCTGTGTCTGTTAAACTCACCTGACTTAGTCGGACTCTCACACTCATCAGTCTCTGGGCTGTCTGGCTCGACACTGACAGGTTGTTTTTCAGGTAGTCAGAGAAGGTCTTGTTGTCTCTCAGCGCACTGCGCAGTGGGACTGACCGCCCTACACACACACACAGGCACACAAAGAGAGGACAGAATAAAGGAGATGAGCAGCAGAGGTTTTCATTAATGAATTCATTCATTCATTCACTCTTTCATTCAGCACCAATTAACTTTCCCCCCAGCCAAGATCCCAATCATCCATCATTCATTCACTCATTAGGTTTTTAAATAAAAAAAAAAACAAAAAACATTTTTCTAAATGATTTCCACAAAGTTCCCATTTTGTGCTTATATAAAAAATGTAAAGAAATCATAGAAAGCGACTGTTGCATCATTTGTTCTTTCATGTTTTAATAAAAACTAGATACCAAATCCCTCAAACGTTTATTTTTCCAGTATTCATTCACAACCAGAATTCCTTTAACTGCTCATTAGAAGACAGATAAATTGTGTTCTTTAGCAGTAAGAGGGTTGCTCTTCTTTATTTTCTTTCTTGTGCCTTCTTTTAAACAGTCTTGCGTGTGAAGCGGTTACTCACATTCAGTAATAAACTAAACGGAATATGAGCACACATTTTCAATTTCCTCCATTTTTCATTTGAGCACAAGATTAAAACTTTTTGCCCAAAGTCAAAAATGGAAAAACCTAATTTCAAATTTTCCATTTAGCTCTTAAGTAAAATCGTTTGTTGTTCCTGCTCCAAACTCACTTTCCAACCCGGACCTCATCACAGCCAATAGAGCAGCCATAATCAGTCAGTAAGTCAATCTGCAGCACATGAGAAACATCAGCCTCCTTCTCCCAGCAGCACAGCACTCTTACACTACTGTAGCACCGAGTGTGTGTGTGTGGACATGTATTTATTGCATTGTGGGGACCTTTTGTCCCCTAAAATCACTTTATCTGTTTTTCTGGGCTTTGTGGGGACATTTGAGAGGTCCCCATGAGGAGAAATGACTTTATAGAAAATGTGCTTGTTTTATTTGAGAAACTAAAAGAGGTAAAAGATGTGCTTTTGGTTACTGAGGTTAAGGTTAGGGTTAGGATTAGGGTTAGGATTAGGTGTAGGTGTAAAATTATGTACTTTACTTATTATGGGAGTCTATGGAACGACCTCACAAAGATAGTAATACAAGACTGTGTGTGTGTGTGTGTGTGTGTGTGAGTGGTGTGTGTGGGTTGATGGTAATACTGAGATGGTCATTGAGGGAGAAGCCCAGACTTATTAAACACATGTTAGTCCTTGAAAGACTTGTTTGCTTCCTGTAATGAAAGACACAGATTCTACCTCCCACACACACATACACACACGATCACACACACACTTGTTCCCACACACACATTAATATCTGGGTTTATCCTCCTCATGGTGTCAGAATCAGGTTTGGTTAGCGTCCTGGGTACATTTGGCCTCTCTAAAGAGAGAGCAGTAAAAACAAGTATAAAATAATACACACCATCACACACACAATCTCACACACACAATAACACTTACGCACACGTACAATAACGCTTACACACACACGCAAACACACACATATACAGTACACGCGATCACACACACACACAATCTCACACACACACTATAACATGCACACAACGATGCTTTACACTCGCAAACACACAATCATGCTTAGACACACACACACAATCAAGCTTACATGCACACACACATATATACATGATCACATACACTCTCAATCATGCTTACACACATGATCACACACACACACAATCACACACACACACACTATAACACGCACACAATCATGCTTTACCCACACACGCAAACACACACAATCATGCTTACACACACACACACACAAACACACCCCCACACACATATATACATGATCACATACACACTCAATCATACTTACATACATGATCACACACACACACAATCATACACACACACTATAACACACACACACTCATACTTTACCCAAACACGCGAACACACACAATCATGCTTAGACGCACACACACAATCAAGCTTACACACACACACACATATATACATGATCACATACACAATCATGCTTACACACATGATCACACACACACACACACAGTGACACACTCTGTCACTCTCACACATGCTCACAGTCACAGACTTACACACTCCCTCACTCACATATGCCTGGTCACACACTCTTTCCCTTACACACACACAAGCAGGAAACCCAATTAGCTATTTCATTTCATGTTTGATCCACTCCCACTGGAAACAGCAGACGTCACTCTGTTAATACTGACAAACTCATTTCAGACCGGGCTGCTGTTCAAAAGTAATCACACACACACACTCACACTCACACTGGGTGCTGCTAATTAGATCAGGCACAGTGTTGCCATGCAGCAAGATGTGTGTGTGTGTGTTGGAATTGGGTCGTAATTAGTGTTTGCGCTGCTGAAGATAATGTCCCAGCCACCATTATCATCTCAACTGTTCTCTCAGGAAGGAAGAACACGAGGTCAACATGTTTCTTCCTCCCTCTCTCTCTCTCTCTTTTTCTCCATCACACACTCACACACTCACTGCCCTCGTTCTGAACTCTGTTTGGAGCGTGATTGAAGGCATCACCTCGGACTTTTAATCATCAGAAGGAACCTCTCTCTCTCCTGACACCTCCATTGGTCACCTTCATCCACCTCCCCCCCCCACACACACACACTCGTTCCGCGGCTGTGACGCCGTCGCTCGTTAATTACGTGCCGCCTCGGAGTTCGCCTGATGAATTTAATCTTGTAAATTATGAGCTGGCGACTTCGCTGAAAATGCAAATCCGACTTCGAGTGCTTACCGGGAGCGGGACAATGCCGACCTTTCCTGCCTCTCGGCAAATGAGGTCTCCGAGAAATCGGAATATCATTAGGCGAAAATTAGCCTAACGAACACGGCCCAGTTGGAGGATAAACGCTCTGCCACTCCGGATCAAAAATCACTTTATAAATTAGCCACTGGTTATTACTCTCCGGGTCGATCTCGTGTTCAACGAAAAGCCAAGGAGGGCAAGAAGTCGGTTTACGATGACATCACGTCCTTTAGAGACTTGACTCAGCATAAACAAGAATAAAAAATTTAACTAGAGATGCGTTTGCGCAAGAAAATGACAATGTGATCGATCAACTTTTGTAGCTGTGACATGAAAACTGGCAGGAAGACTTTGATTAAAATGCATTGACGTGAATGGGGAAAGAACGACGGATGATAAAAGACGAATGTGGGTTAAGATGGTGGTCATGAGGTGTTACGTGATGAGGGCTGATGATGAAAATCAAGTTTTGTAGCTGTGGCATGAAAACTGGCCGAGTAGGATAACTAAATTGCATTGAAATCAATAGGGAAAGAACGAGGGATGATAAAAGCAAGAAAAAGAGGAGTGCAGGTGGAAACAGATGGAGGTGTGTGTTCAGTGAGGTGGTCTGAGGTGGCATAAGAACCGTGTTGACTGTCGTGTGAAAACAGGCCGAGAGAAGCTTTCAAGTCCCAAATCCCATGTATTCTTAACGAGAGAAAATGAATGTGTTTCTATGGGAAAAATAAACAACGGAAAAAAAGGGATGAAAAAGACGAGTGCGGGTCATGGTGGTTACATATATGTGAAGACACCCATGGGCCCTCGCATCACGTCAAATTTTATGGCTATATGAAGAACGGCAGCCGCGCTTAAAGTGAAGAAATTTGAGCTCCATGTTAGTCAATGGGGAAAAAAATGGATGGAAAAATGGAGAGAACTCACGAATGAGTGTATGTATCAAAAATGTGTGTACAAGCAGAAAAAGCATTTGTATTAAAATCGGACAAAAAAACACAGGTTAACACAGTTCTTATGCCAACTCAGGCGACCTCACTGAACACACATCTCAATCTGTTTCCATCCACACTCGTCTTTTTCTTACTTTTATCATCCCTCGTTTTTTCTCCATTCACTTCAATGCATTTTAGTCAAAGTCTTCCTGCTCAGCCAGTTTTCATGTCACAGCTACAGAACTTGAGCAATCACACTGGCATTTTCTTGTAGGAATACATCTCTAGTCCAGTTGAACAATCAACTGTTGATTTAAGTCGGGCTTTACAGGCTTGAAGAACAGACGTGGAGTATAAAGCGTTGGTGTAAGTAGAGCTGGACCTGACTTTCCATTCATTGTTTTCATTCACAGTCAGCATGTATGTGTTCCTGAACATCTAAAAAAAATGGGGCCTCATGCCGCTGCTATTTGTTACTGGCTTTCTCCACTGTCATGGCTAATAAGTCACACCCTGAAAACCAGAGTGAAATGTGTTTTAGTGGAAGGGTTTGTCCAGTCGTGGCAAATTGCACCTGACTGAAATGCTCCTCCCTTCATCTTCTCCCATAAAAAAGATGTGTTAAATCTGGGCTTTGATATTGGGTTCCTGAATAGAGCAGCTTTTGTGGTCTACATGCCCTGCAGTAGTGCAGCAGAAGGAAGGAAGGTTTTCCGCCTCCCGCTTCCTCACCATTGGCCGGGTCGGCGTTCTGAAGGAGCGAAGCCCACTGGTCGAGGTCGGCAGAGAGCAGCTTGGCGTTAGCCAGCAGGCCGCGGTCAGCCAGGAGAGACTGAACCTCTATCAAGACCTTCGCAATCCTGAAAGCCAGTAAGAAAAAATCGTCAGGCAACAAAAACAAAACATGGGAAATGAAGCATTAGCATTCAAAATAGCTTATAGGCATAAAATTACACGGCAGGCAGGTGTTCATATGCACTGCATATATATATGTATATTTCCTTTTTTTTATCCTCATATGCCTATTGACAGCAATTAAAGAATCTTAAATTAACAAGCAATAATTAGCAGCAATTAAATTCAATGTGACTTCTCACCACAGAACATGGCAAGACAAGGATTGTCAGAACAAAAAATAAATGTCAGAGTTGGAAAAGTGGTGTTTTGTACAACTGGAGAAAAGGTTAAGGACAGAACTACAGCTACTGCACAATCTACATTCACAAAATTACAGATTTACAGATGTGCAACATACACAGAATTACAGATGTGCAAACCTAGAATGCTACATGTTTCCAATAACTTCAACAACACAGTAGCTGCATCTCAGTTTGCTTTGATTAGAGATTAGAGATTAAAGATTAGAGACTTGAAGCAGAAACATCCTGCATCACCACCATGGACTAACTTGCTCTCAGTTTTATTCCACATTTTCTTCTTTTTTATTCTATTCATTTAACAACCACAAAAAAAGTTCTGGACAGTTGTGTGCCCTAAATTGCTGATGGTGAGGAATATATTTACTGCCCCGTCAGCTCCGCATAACAAGATGTTTGAGGATGGATGTTCAAAGTAAGGGATTAAAAAGATTTTTTTTAATCTTCCTTCTGAGACCTTGTAATAAAATTGTTTCTGCAGATGGCCACCTCTACTTTGGGGCAGCCGTATTTCTCCAGGATCCATGACGTCTGGGGTAGATTATAATCACCTGAAGCTAATATTTTCCTATTATTAAAGGTTCTCACTACATTGTAAAAAAGGTTTGATCTTTTAGTCATGTTAACATACTTAAGTCCGCTCATGGAAAGGACATTTTTTAAGATGCCAGATTAAAACTCGAATTTGTAACTACAGTATTGCTTTCGATAAGACATTTAAAATGTTACATTCTACATGAATGTTATGTTTAGCTTTAAGATGTTGTATATTACTGGAAAGAACTACAAGGTATTGCTAATTCAATAAATAAAGCTCCTGTGTGGTATTAACACATTCACTATAAAACCCAGATATAAAAGTTTTGTTCCAATTGTCATGGTTACAAGATGACAGGGTTTTAAACTAAATGGGAAATTATTTCAATTTATTAATACTATTAAAACTGAAAAGGAAAAAAATATTAGGACTAATGACAGTCTTTATACATTTATACAAAATTGAGTCGTGTAACGTTTAAATAGGGAAACTCACATGGAGTCATTGAAGTTGTTGACCTGTCCGGGGGTTTCTCCAGGTGTGGGCTGATTGACACAGGGGTTCTGGATGTTGCACACCATGCCCTGTAACCATGGCAACACCCCCGCCGAGGGCATGGGCTTGTTGGGATAATGACCTATGAATGTAAGTGAATATAAGTGAGTGATTATTTGTCATTATGAACACCGCACAGCACCTGATCCCATCCGTGAAGGAGCAGGGGCCAACTTTGGCCAGCGCCCGGGGACGGTACCTTTCTCATGAGTACCTTTACCAGACCCAGACATGAACTGGCGACCCTACGATCATGAGGCCAACACGCTATCTCCAACAGACTTTCATCTAGTCAGTTTTTGAAAACCCAATCCTTATGGTCTGGATACTTCTTGCTGACTTTATCAACCAAGCAGTGATACTGGGGTGTGTAAAAAGTCAAGCAACGTTGCTTAGAGATAAAGAAAAAAAGCGAATGCGATAAAAGTAGAATGCAAATCCATGTAACATCTCAAATCACAATAAGGTTTCAGTGATGTTTTGCAGTTAGAGTGTGTTTTGTAGAAACAACTATTTGCAAAATATAAAAATCTACAGTCTTTTCAAAATAGCTTTGCTACTGATAAGCTACTGAAAAAAGCAGTTCATAGTGTAACCAGTTCTAGATTGCTGCTCCGCAACACTGCTCGTAGCAGCACCAACACATACTATTGTGTCACTGTCACCGCTGTGTGCAGAATGAGCCAAAACCTGAAGACCAGCAGCTCCACTGCACTCCTGTGGGCAGATGCCGACCAGGGATCAGTCGGTGGGAGGGCTGACAGATTGGACATGACCACAGCTTGTCAGATATCAACACTTTCCTAAAAATTGTAAAGATGGAGAAAGCTGCAGATGGTGTTTTATTTACAAAGGGGGGCTGAGAGGGAAATGTGCTCATAACCAGCGGATATCCTGAACTGACAGAATGTGGACAATCCACCATCAGCGTTATACAGGCGAGACAGAATGACATATGACAAAAGTACACAAACTATATCTATACAGCAAAGACCTATTCTAAAGTTTAGGGCTATACACTGCTTGTCGCTAAGACAAACATTTAAACAACTTTGGATGCACTAAATGCAATCATGGTCAATATGTGAACACCTGAAATAAATTTACATGCACATGCACAAGCATCTAGTACACCCACTACAGCAACTCCTGCTCATGCAACAACATCTCACGTGTAAACAATACTTTCTTATGTGCACTCACACTGACCCCCCCACCTCACTGCCCCCTTTAGGGGCTCCATCAGTGAGAGAGATGTGAGCAAAACCAAACTATACAAAGAAACAAGAAGACGTGCAGATCAGTTTGCAAAACATTAAGTGTGTTACAACTCAAGCAGCCCCTTTATATTGAGCAAACGGGATGTTGTTGTTTCAAATGTAGATAGTCAGGCATAAACAGAGGAGCCGCTAGCCAATAGGCAAATACAGGGGTCCGAGGCCAGTGGATCCCTTGAGGGTTGATAACATTTACAACATAATGGTGATCAACGCTGGTTTGTAGGGGCCCCCTGTGAATTTCTGTCTAGGGCCCAAACACACTCTAGAATCACCATTGGTGTAAAATGTAAATGTACTGCCGTGTTGGACGTGTCTACAGCTTTTAACGTTTGGTTTTAATGCAAACTGTTCTATCATAACACACTCACCTTTATCACAGGTAGAGACTGCACTTTTACACTCATGCAAGAAGTACAATGTCTGCTTATTGTAGAAAACATCTTTTGTAGCCTGCATATATATAACTTGTAATATATGTAAATCATTTGCAAAATGTAGACTGTAGAAATGAAAAGAGGCAGAATGTGAATGAAGAGCACTTACACTGTCCTTTGTAGACTGGTTGAGTTGTGGACCTCACCCACACCAAGATGAGGAACAAAAAGAGGGGCCATATCAGCTCAATCAACAACCGCACCTGATGAAAAACAGCGAGAGAGAATTAGCGGATTAGGAGGAGAAAGGGAGTGAGTAGGACGGAGTGAGAGAGATGGGGGCGGAGGGATGGAGAAAAGTAGAGGGAGGAGGGAGATGAAGTAGGAGAGGGAGGGAGGTAGATAGAGGAGGGAGATGAAGGGAGGGAGGGAGGTAGAGAGAGGAGGAGGAGGGAGATGAAATAAGGGCTGGAGGGAGGTAGAGAGAGGAGGGAGATGAAGGGAGGGAGAGAGGGAGGTAGAGAGAGGAGGGAAGAGGGAGATGAAGGGAGGGAGGTAGAGAGAGGAGGGAGATGAAGGGAGGGAGGGAGGTAGAGAGAGGAGGAGGAGGGAGATGAAATAAGGGTGGGAGGGAGGTAGAGAGAGGAGGGAGATAAAGGGAGGGAGGTAGAGAGAGGAGGAAGATGAAGGGAGGGAGGGAGGTGGAGAAAGGAGGAAGATGAAGGGAGGGAGGGAAACATAGAGAAGAGGGAGATGAAGGGAGGGAGGTAGAGGGAGGAGGAGGAGGGAGATGAAATAAGGGTGGGAGGGAGGTAGAGAGAGGAGGGAGATAAAGAGAGGGAGGTAGAGAGAAGAGGAAGATGAAGGGAAGGAGGGAAACAGAGAGAAGAGGGAGATGAAGGGAGGGAGGTAGAGAGAGGAGGAAGATAAAGAGAGGGAGGAAGATGAAGGGAGGGAGGGAGGTAGAGAGAAGAGGGAGATGAAGGGAGGGAGGGAGGTAGAGAGAAGAGGGAGATGAAGGGAGGGAGGAAAACAGAGAGAGAAGGGAGGTAAAGGGAGTGAGAGAATGAGAGGTGGGGAGACAAGGGAGAAGGATTAAGGAAAACAGAGAAGGAAAGAAGGACAATGAGAAAGGAGAGTGATAGAAGCACTGAGGGAGGTGGAGAGAAAGAAGAGAGGGAGAGAAAGTAGGAGGGATGCATAGAGGGAGGGGGAGACAGTAATGAAGTGAAGAGGGACGGAGAATGTGGAGTGGAAAAGGGAGTGAGAGAAAGGAGGGAGGTGTAAGAAAAGAGAGAGAGAGAAAAGAGGATGGGAGAGGTAGAGTGGTGGAGAAACAGAGTGAAGGAGGGAAAGAGGGACACTGAGAAACGAGGGATGGATAGAGGATGGAGAGAGGAAGAGCGAGACGGAAAGAAAGATTAATGTAGAAAGAGGGAAGTATGGATGAAGAGAGGTAGAAGGAGAAGAGAAAGAGAGAGAGATGACTTGATCAGTAATGTGTGTTTCTTGTTTTTGTCTCTTGGTTCTGAGATGGAAGCTCTGCTCTCTCTGTGCTTGTTCAAGCTGCAGCACTTTAAACCCTTGAAAGAAAAGAGAGGAATGGAGAGAAAGAAGGAAAACACAATTTGGGACAAACACACTCCCCAGCTGGGGGACGGATGCAGTACAATCGCTCTTCTCTCCCTCCGTCTCTGAGGATGTGACCGGAGTACACTCAGCTCCCTCTTCCCCCGACCCTTAAAGTCGGACTGCCAGCTTTTCTCTGCAAACCGCCTTTTGACTGGTCGAGGAACCAGCTGGGAAAAGTGATTTAACCGTTGCTCTGAACCTTTACGAGTGTTATAAAAGTGGCTTGCTCGGCCGCGGGTGTAATTGGCAAACACGCAGCCACACGAGATCGACTGCCATAGTCCGCCTCCCGGCCTCCCTGCAGGACCGTCCTTCACCTGGTACACTGACCAATTTCCACATTTCTCCCACTGGTGCTTTCAGAAGTAAACTGGCAACAAAGTGATTGTTACACTGCTCACCACACCCTACATGTGAAGCTACCAAACCTTGTGAGATCACTGCTCTCACAATCTAGGATATTGTCATGTTAAAGACTTGTGACAACTTCAACAATAAAATGTCAAATTATGAACAAAGTTCACACGCCAGCTACAAGTTATTACCAGTTACAAATGATGTTCAAATGCCCAAACACCAGATCATTTCTAACAAATTTATTCCAGCATTATAGGAGTTGAGGGAGAGATACAGGGAGGGAAGGAGGGAGGGAGAGAGGCAGATAGAGGGAGGGAGGTATAAAGGAAAAAGAAGGAGGGAATGAGATAAAGGAGAGGAAGAAGGAGGGAGAGGAAGAGGGAGGGGGAGAAGATGGACAGAGAGATGAAGTAAAGCGAGGGAGGGAGGAAGAAGAGAGGGGGAGAGAGAAGGACAAGAAGGGAGACTGAGGGAGAAGAAGAACTAGAGGCAGGGAGAGAGGCGAAGAAAAGGGAGCCGAGAGAGAGAAAAGACAGAGGGAGGGAAGAGAGATGAATGAAACAGATGGACAGAGGAAGAGAGTCAGATGAGGGAGGGAGAGATAGATGTAGAGGGATGGAGTGAGAGATGGGGAAAGAAAGAAAGAAAGAAAGAAAGAAAGGGTGGAATAGCGGAATAATAGCGGATGGATAAAAGGGTGTGAAGCAGGGAGAAAAAGGAGGAGAGGAGGGAAGACGAAAGAGGAAGGAGGAGAGAGATACAGGGAGAAAGGGAGCAAGAGAGGGAGGGGAAAAGAGATGAAGCAAAGAGAGGGAGGGAGGAGAAGAGATAAACAAGAGGGAGGGTAAGTAAGAGGAAGCAAGAGAGAGAAGGAAAAGTGGGGGACTCCACACAAGAAAACGTCTGCGGCTGCTTCAGCTCCTTTAGGAACTACACAATTCCACTCGATTGCCAAACGTTCCCATCAAAATTCCAGACTGCATCAGCCATCAGAGAACACACACACACACACACACACGCCTCTTAACGGTGATCTTTCAGCTGGGTCGAATGGCAGTGTAAAACCATGTGGGCGGATTTTTAAAAAGTACAAATGCAAAACGTGCAAGGTTCAGCGCAGAGCTGAGGGAAGGTGAAGAACTCAAAGGGAAAGAAGCAGAGGAGGCTTCAGCAACCAGCAGCGGTGGAACGCAGCACAAAGCTCTTCCTCTTCTCACCCACAGCCGTGACCTGCACGCAACACTCCGCTTCCCATTATAATGAACTAAAACACCTGAAGCTGGGTCCAGCAGGAGTTATTCTGTTTATCTGCAAACAAACAGTGGGTCAGGAGCTTAATTACCGTTTGGCAGCGCTCGTGCACCTCTGCACCCAAACACACAACACACAGCATCACCACACCCAGCTACACAACAGGTGTGCATGTGCAGGAGGTGCAAAATATACGTACATGTTCATTATCAAGTAATCCGGCATGAGAAGCTGACAACTCCACTGATTACTGCCACTACTCGTTAAAACTTTACTTATTTATTAGGCTCAGTGGGAGAAAGTCTGAAATAGTTCTACACGTTCTGGACTTTATCGTTTATTGACTGTTTTTGTTGATCATTTTTTGAATGTCGTTTTGTTTCAAGACTAAGCTTAATTATCTAACTAATGCAAACTTCCATCCTCGCTTCCTTCTTTTCATTCTACCTTCCATCCATCCATCCATCCAGTCTTCCTTCCTTCCATTTAACCTTCCATCCTGGCTCCCTTCTTTCTTTTCTTCATTCCCCAATTCCTTCCATTCTCCTTCTCCTCTCCTTCAGGCAAGTCTTCCTTCCTTCCTCCCTTCCCTTTCTTCTTTACTTTCTACCATCCTCCCGTAATTCTGTCCTTCGTTCCTCCCATCCTCTTTCCATTCCTTCCATCTTTCTCCCTTCAATCCTCCCTCCCTTGCTCCCTTCCTTCCATTCTCCATCCAGTCTTCCTTCCATTTATCCTTCCACTCTGGCTCTCTTCTTTCTTTCCTTCCTCCCTTAATTAATTTCTTCATTCCTCAGTTCCTTTCCCTTCTCCTTCAGCCAAGTCTGCCTTCCTTCCTATCTTCTCCTCTTGCTGTTATTTTCTTCCCCTTCTTTCCTCTCACACTCTTTCCATTCCTTCACTCAAGTCTTTCTTCCTTCCTCCCTTCTTCTCTTGCTGTTATTTTCTTCCCCTTCTTTCCTCCCACTCTCTTTCCATTCCTTCAATCAGGTCTTTCTTCCTTCCTCCATTCTCCTCTTGCTGTTATTTTCATCCCCTTCTTTCCTCCCACACTCTTTCCATTCCTTCAATCAGGTCTTCCTTCCTCCCTTCTTCTCTTGCTGTTATTTTCTTCCCCTTCTTTCCTCCCATCCTCTTTCCATTCCTTCAATTTTCCTTCTTTCATTCCTACCTCCCTTGCTCCCTTTCTTTTGTCAATCCATCCATCCAGTCATCCTTCCTTCCTTCCTTCCTTCCTTCCTTCTGTTTATCCTTTGATCCTTGCTCCCTCCCATCCTCCCTTCGTTCCATTCCTCCAACATCCATTCATCCTCTCTTCTTGTCTCCCTTGCCTCAATCCTTAATTCCCTTCTTCATTCCTCCATCCCATCTTCTTTCCTTCCACCCTAGCAACTTTACATCCTTCCTCCCTCCTTTCGTTCCTTCCATCCTCCTTCTGTTCCTTCAGTCTTCCTTCCATGACATTTTCCTTCCTTCCATTCCTCCAACCATCCATTCATCCTCCCTTCTTCTCTTCCCTTTATCCTTTCTTCTTTCTTCCATCTTCCCTTAATTCCTTTTTTAATTAATTCTATCCTCCTTCAATCTCCCTTCCTTCAACCCTCCCTCCCTCCCTTCCTTCCTTCCTTCCTTCCTTCCCCACTTCAGTCCATCCTCTCCCATTTGCAGAATAACTAAATCTCTTCACTAAAGTAAAAGAAAAGAGGTAAATTAGAGGTGTGGAGTGCTGCTGCGTAATCCTGGAGGCGGATTTGTGCCGCTAAACAAGTATCAAAACTGGATGGAGCGACTGGACGCAGCGGTGTGAAAGACGGTTCAGCAGATTGCAGATCTTTAAAGGAGTGTCGTTTGGCTTGTTGACAGAGCGACAGATTTAAAGGGATGAGAGGGAGGAGAGAAGCACTTCTGCCAAAGCAAGCGGCCTCTCCGTCTCGCAGCTCGGCCAGCCAGCGGCTAATGGAGATGTAAGCTCCCACACTCTTCATCCTCTTCATCCTCTCAGTGCTGATGTTTTTGTCATCTACCGGAGAAAACCCCCTCCTTTCATCTATCCTCTCCTCTCTTCTCCCTAATCCTTCATCTCCTGAAATGCTCTGCCAATTCCCACAACATTCCCCAGCCGAGGGAGCAGAGGAGATGGAAAAGAGGGATGATGGGATATGAGAGAGAGCGAGAGAGAGAGAGAGAGAGCAAAGTACTACAATGAATTTGAGAAGACTGTTTATCTCTCCTTTCAGCCTCCTACTTCACCCCTACCTTCCATCTCTGCTTCCTTCCTCCAATTTCCTCTCTCCCTCCATTTCTGTCCTTCTTTTCCTCCCCATCACCCTTACATTCCTCCCTCCCTCTTTCACTCCAATCTCTGTCTCCTTTCCTTCTTTTCTCTGCCTCCCATCCACTTTATCCCTCCCTCTACTCAAAATTACATACATTGCCCTCCTCTTCCTCTCTGCTTTCCAACTTTAATCCCTCTCCCTATCTCCTCCTCTTCTTTTTTATCTCCCTCCCTCCTTCACTCCTTCATCCCCCTCTTCCCCTTTATCCCCTCCTCATTCCTCCTCCCTTTTGCCCCCTCTCTGCTTCTCTCCCTTTCCTGCTCCCTCCATCCCTCCCTCTCTCTTCCTACCTCCTATCGATCTGCCTACAATACTTTCACTCTTCTCCCTTCTCCCTTTCCTTTCTTTTAACCTCATTCCACCTTCCTATTTCTTCCTTCCCTCTCTGCAACCCTCCCATCTTCTCTTCCTCCCTCCATTTCTGTCCCCCTTTTCCTCCCTCCCTCTTTCCCTCCAATCTCTGTGTCTCTTCCTTCTTCTCTGCCACTTAATCCCTCCCTCTGCTCTGTTTCCCACCTCTCTTCTTTCCTCACCCAGTCCTCCTTCCTCCACATCTCTTTCTCCACTTCTCTGCCTCTTCCCCTCTCCCTTCCACCCCTCCCCTACTCTCTCTCTCTCTCTCTCTCTCTCTCTCTCTCCCTGTGCACTC
This sequence comes from Distichodus sexfasciatus, assembly GCA_032718565.1. NCBI lineage: Eukaryota > Metazoa > Chordata > Actinopteri > Characiformes > Distichodontidae > Distichodus > Distichodus sexfasciatus. Next base: position 575,545 of record JAVGVS010000052.1, on the reverse strand, counting down.
TCTGTTGAGTTGACCCGTTTATTGGTGTGTGTGTGTGTGCGTGTTGAACTGTTGTTAGTGTTACAGTGTGTGTCTCAGGAGAGCGTCTCCCAGATTAAAACACATCTGCAGTTTAATTATCCACTCATATTACACCACCAACACAGCACACACACACACACACACACACACACACACACACACCGCACACACACACACACTGGCTATAACATTGTATGTTTCTCTCATTGTTCAAAATAAAAAGTAGTTCATCTGTAGGGCTACTACTAACAAGCAGCCAGTTGCTCTGGGACCGTCATTTCCTCCTCCTCTTCACCTGGGGTATTTATCAGATCAGCAGCTCATCCCCCTTTCTGATCCACCATAACATTCAACTTCTCCATCCCCACTTCCATCCCAGTAAGGCTGCAGCATCCTCGACTCGACAAGCTCCCGGCGCAACCCTAAACGTCACATTTCCCTGATGCGTTGGCAAACTGCATTCCAAGCGTCGTTGTGGCTACCCACGCGACAGCTAACCATGACAACATGACGACTGCAGGTCCCACGGAAAAGCTCAACAACCTCGCATCAAATAACAACACAATAACATCCATCGTGTTTCTCCCTCTCTCTCCCTCTCTTTCACACACACACACACACACACGACTGCCAGTATTATTAGCTGTTAACACTGCAGCCTGTGTTGAATTTCTCTGTCAATTAAGCAGGTGAGACTGAGAGAGAGAGAGAGAGAGAGAGAGAGAGAGAGAGAGAGAGACGGAGAGAGAGAGAGCAAGAGAGAGAGGAAGGAAGGAAGAGAGATATGAAAGCAGAAAGAGAGATGGAGGGGAGAGAGAAGGAGATAAAGAGAGAGGGGGAGAGAGATGGAGGGAGAGGGAGAAACTTTATCTAAACATTCTAAAATACTACGTGTCTTCAGCCCGTCACTAAATGGACTCTACACACAAAGAAAAACAAACTGATACACTTTCATCACTCCATCTCTCTCTTTCTTACTTTCTCTCTCTCCTTCTCACCCTGACAAAACCAGCTTGCTTTACACAGCATCAACTTAATGTTCACTGAGTTCCAAATCATCCTCCATCCACATAACGCTCATCCATAACTGTCTGGAGTTTTCAGAAGAAGGTAACTCCACGTCCAGCAGACGGGACTCCTTGTAACCTACACAAGATTTAAACTAGATCTGCTTTTAGAGCGATAACACACTTACAGAAGGAACAAAAAATACCCCCAAAGAACACAAACAGAACACAAACACCTCCATCTCCCCACTGAGACACCAGCTCTCCGGAATCCCATCTCCAGAGTCCACACAGAGCACCTCTCTTCCTCCACAACACACACAAACACACAACCAGCAACCTATACCATCACATCACCCACACTGATTTCACACAGATGCTGAATTTAGGACATTTAATCAACTTTCACTATAAATGACAAAATACATATTGATATTGATATTGGATACTGGAATGTCTAAAGTCCGAGGTAGAGCTCGTGCCTTCTGTCTTAAAACGCATGGCATTGTTTTGTGCCATGGAAGATTGGAGAGCAAAATCTCTTGTCCTCATGCGCTCAACTCTGTCTTCCTCATAATCAGCAGTGGCAGATATTATATTGAACTCATTGATGTGGCATGTTTATATCTATCAGTCAGGATCTATTACAACTGATCATTTTTATTAATAATATAATAATCTGGTATTAATATAAAAGTTCCACTACATCTATTTCAAGTCATTTTGATATCTGTATATCATTTTTGACATTTAAATATTTACACATTCATCTATTTTATAATGGTCTAATGGTTGTAATTTAAATATGGATATGTACATTTATATATTTTATAAAAACATTTTTATTGCTTCATTTTGTTAAGTACAGAAAAAACATTTAAATACACATAATACATAAATTTACTCTTAATTTACTGATATAAAATAAAATAATACTTTTTAAAAATGTATTTATAGAGTACATCAAATAAATGAAAATGATGTTTATATGAATTTGATTTAGTTCATAAAGTAAATAATATAATGTAATAAATAATAAAATAATTTAATATTTATTATTTAATATACTTTATAAAAGCAATTATTTTTTATTTGTTTAATTCACAAAGTACATGCAGGTACTTCAGGTGTTTCTGAGTGTGGGGAGTGTGAGAGTTTGTGTGTGTGTGACGTGTTTACTCTAAACTGAACTCAGTGAACAATCAGCAGCCGACTGAATGAACTTTTAGAGTGTTAATTTGCTAATTGAACTCTGCTTGAGCAAACTTGAACACAGCACGAGCCTTAATAACACTGCTGCTGCTGCGCATCGGGAACAGAGTGTGTGTACGTGTGTGTGTGTGCATGTGAAGGTGACACTGTCTCTCACTCTGGAGACGAGTAAAACGTCTCTCTCTCCCTCTTTCACACACCGGCAGCTGTTCCGGGCCAGCAAACGTCGCTTCACACTCCTCCAAAACCAACACCTCATGCCACTGCTAACGCTGGGGAGTTAAAGGCCCTGTGTGTGTGTGTGTGTGTGTATGTGTGTACCATGTTTTTATGCATTGTGGGGACCTTTTTGGGCCATTTTTGAAATGGTGAAATGACTTTACAGAAAAAGTACATGTGTTATGTGAGAAACTAAAAGAGGTAAAAGATGTGCATTTGGTTACTGAGGTTAAGGTTAGGGTTAGGATTAGCTGTAGAATTATATAATGTAGAATTATCTAGTCATTATGGGAGTCTATGGAATGTCTCCACAGATAGTTGTACGTGTGTGTGTGTGTGTGTGTGTGTGAGAGTGTGTGTGTGTGTGTGAGTGTATGTGAGTATGTGTGTGTGTGTGTGTGTGTGTGTGTACCTTCTGTCTCCTACGCAGGGTGAAGTTCTTCCAGAGCAGCAGGCGCAGCTGCGTCAGGAGGCCCATCACACACACAGCGCAGCGTCACGATGCCAACACTAACACACTTCACCCTGAGGATGGAGAGAAGGATGGAAGGGTAAAGGAGGGAGAAGTTAAGAGCACCTAGAAGTGTGAGACATCTCTTTCTCTCGCTCTCTTTCTATGTACCTGTCCGTCATCCTCTACTCTTCCTCTCGCTGTCTCTCTCTCTACTCTTTCATCCACACCAATACACACAAACACTAACTAGAATACACACACGCCCACAAACTAACATTAACACACACAATTACAAACATCTGTAGCGCACACGCCCAAATACACACATATACACATCAATACACACTTATCCACCCAAACCAACATTAAAACACACACACATATATGTCCACACACACACAAACACACACTGACGAGTGTGAAGTTTGGACGGTAGTTGCCGGAGGCGACACGGCTCACTAACGGTGCTGGCGTTTTCATCTGCTCTGCTGCCTCTCCTGCCTGTGCTGGCATTATTTATAAGTGCAGGACGCTTCGACAGGTGAAGTCTGGAGCAGGTGTGTGTTTGTGTGTGGAGCTGGAACACAAACACACTCTTACACGCCGCACCACCACAACATCGCAGCTCACCGCCCATCAAATGGCCACATGAAGGTTTAATATCTCAGACTGGCAGTTACATGAAGTTTCTTATTTCTTATTTACGACCGGTGTAAAACTTCTGCATCTCCACTAAAAGTTGTGTGTGTTTAACTCTGCCAATAAAGTTCATGAGGAGATTCCACAACCTGTGGAATTTTTTTTAATCATGTGTAGAAGCAACAAACTCAAGCTTAGAAACAGTCTTCATGATGACACTCCTGGGTGTAATAAAATCAAACGCTTTTTATCTCGTTCTGAGCAGAAACACAACTTCCATTCCAGTTTGCTAAGGCCTCCTCTCTCAACACTGACCGTTAATACTGTCCTTTTTTAAAACTAGAAAGATTTTAATGTTTATTAAATTAGTTAATTTTTTTTACCTCCATTAATGAGACAGAATTGCTTAGTTTAGTGCGCAACTCTGTAAAATGCTTTTTGAAAATCTTCTTTTATTTATTATTTATCTAGGGCTCATTATCGCAGGTAATTTAGCAGGTCACTATCGCAGGTAGTTTAAGGGTCATCATTGCAGGTAGTTTAGGGGTCATCATCACAGGTAGTTTAGCCGGTCATTATCGCAGGTACTTTAAGGGTCATCATTGCAGGTAGTTTAGGGGTCATTGTCGCAGGTAGTTTAGCTGGTCATTGTTGCAGGTAGTTTAGCTGGTCATTATCGCAAGTAGTTTAAGGGTCATCGTTGCAGGTAGTTTAGGGGTCATTGTCACAGGTAGTTTAGCTGGTCATTGTCGTAGGTAGTTTAGCTGGTCATTATCACAGGTAGTTTAGCTGGTCATTTTCACAGGTAGTTTAGCTGGTCATTATCGCAGGTAGTTTAAGGGTCATCGTTGCAGGTAGTTTAGGGGTCATTATCGCAGGTAGTTTAGGGGGTCATTATCACAGTTAGTTTAGGGGTCATCATCACAGGTAGTTTAGCTGGTCATCATCACAGGTAGTTTAGGGGTCTTTATTGCATGTAGTTTAGGGGTCATTAGCTGGTAGTTTAAGGGTCATCATCGCAGGTAGTTTACGGTCATCGTCGCAGGTAGTTGAAGGGTCAGTGTCGCAGGTAGTTTAGGGGTCATTATGGCAGGTAGTTTAAGGGTCATTAGTGCAGCTCTGATGTTGAGTGCTTCAGGCTGGACATTTTACATGATGTGTGTGATTAGAATCCTGTCCTCAGGCGTTTCAATTTTGTGCTGCTCCAGTGGGAATGTTCTGTCATTAGCCTGACGGGGAAAATAATATGCGCTCAATTACAAGACAAAAACTCTTAATGAGTGGCCAGAGATCACAAGCAGAGGGGAATAACGGGCTGCTCTTATAAAAGCAGAAAGAAAGAAACATAACTCCTTTGCATAACACTGTAAGCAAATTTCTTTCCAAACATTTACTAGCAACTAACCAGCAAATAACCACCCCAAAGCAAAATAAAACATCTGTCCTGTATTTTAACATTCAAGAATGAAGTACTTGAACCAACGCTTAAAACTGTGATTGTTTATTTGTTTGTTGATAGAAATTAAACTTCATTATTCATTCATGTAAAATCTTTTGAATTAAAGGTCATGAAGTTTCACTAATCAGAAAGATTAAAGCTGCTCTTTGTTTAGAAAGATTTCTTCTTTTTCCGGCTTGAAATTATTAGTTAACACATTTGAAATCAATACTAAACCAAATGAAATAATTAATTCATAAATCCTTTCATTACTGCTTTAATAGTTGTCAGTTATCAAATCTCATAGTAGTATTCATAAGTATAAAAACATATTTAGTTTGTTCAATCAGTCAGTCCTTAAAGTATAGGATAAACATCTAATCATCAGCATCTATTTAATGGGTAAAGGCCTGTGTGTGTGTGTGTGTGTGTGTGTAATGAGGGGGAGTGTTGCCAGGCAGATGCAAGCGGTGCTTAATAACCACCCTGGAATTACTTTTCAAAGAACCAGCACTGTGTGTGTGTGTGTGTTTGTCCAGGACCTCAGTATTGTCTTGGATACAGTTGAAGAGCAGTTCTGTCTGTTCTGCTGCTTTTAATTGGTACTTGTGGGAAAGGTGTAGCTCTGGGTCACAAACAAACACACACTCTCATAACCCTAATGTGAACACATACACACCAACACATACTGGCTTGCACATGGACACACACACATACACCGGAACATACACCAAATGAACACTACCACACCTACACACATGGTCTTTCTCAGGAGCCCAAAAGTGGTTTTAAATATTTGGATAAATTTGACCCTTCCAAAATGTAAGCCACTTAACTACTGTCCGCACAACCTGTTCTTACACACACAGTAACCTGATCAAAGCTCTACCCTCAGCTCCCTACAGACACGGACCGGCCGAGCCACCTGATGCTCTGCACGGTCCTCACTTGATTTTTAGAGGCTTTTTGAAGATATGGAGGCTCTGTGACAAGAGGTTAAGCTTTAATGTTGGCTTTCACAAATGTCTAGTCACATGTCTCAAGATCCCTGGAAAGAAGCAGCACTGCAGTCAAAACGTCTGTCCATGTGAAACATATCTCTGCCTACATCTTGATTTTAGAGGATCTGGTTTCTATTTTATTGCTCGTTAGAGGGAGCGGGGGTGCTGATTTCTTCCTCTTGCTCCCATGCTGCTTAAATGTTAAACTTTGTTTCCCATGAGTGTGCTGGTGTTAAAATGAGGTGGAGTCAGACACACGGTTGTTTTAATGCAGGGCACCAGCGTGCTATTGCACAGCAAAAATCTGCAGCTGCTAGTTAGATAGGTAGACAGATAGATGGATGAAGGGATGGATAGATGGATGGATGGGCATGCAGTATGTGGGTGGACGAATGGAAGATAGATAGACAGACAAACCGACAGACAGACAAATGGATGGATAAAAGGGATTTATGGATGGATGGATTGATGGATGGACGGTCAGAGAGACAGACAACAGACAGACAGACAGACAGATGGATAGATCAGCTGATGGAAGGAAGGATGGATGGATAGACAGATAGACAGAGAAACAGAATGGTTAAAGTAAGGAAGGATAGACAGACAGACAGACAGACAGACAGACAGACAGATAGATAGACAGACAGACAGACAGACAGACAGACAGACACAGACAAACATATAGATAGATAGTTTGATGGAAGGAAGGAAGGAAGGATGGAGATATATATACATATATATATATATAGAGATAAAGATAATGAAACACTTATCAAAACTGGTTATGGAATGGATAAAGCAGGCTAACATTAAGCATCTGGAATGGCCCCGACCTCAACCCTATTGAAAATTTGTGGACTATGCTTAAAAGCAAGGTCCGTGCAAGGAAACCAACCAATTTAAATGAACTGTACCAATACTGCCAAGAGGAGTGGTCAAATATCCAGCCAGAATTGTGCCAGAAGCTTGTTCGTGGCTAAGTGTTGTGGTAAAACTTGTTAAGGGGCATTTAACCAAATATTAGTTAGGATATATGTATATATTTGAGCCTGTATGTATAATTTTGACCCTGTGTTGATTATAGACAATCCTTAATAAATTCAATCTTGTGCACCCAATTTATGTTTTAAAAAATAATTGAAGGTGTGTCTCATGTAAACATTCTGCCATGGAAAAAAAACAGTTCAAATAAACCATTAAAAGCTTAAAATGAATATGACAGTCATGCCCATGTAAACTTCTGACCACAGCTAGGTAGATAAACTGTAGGGCCATTGGTGATATCATTTGCATCCGTCTATTTAAATACAGGAACATTGTTGTGGGATTACAGGGTTAGGCACAAATGCAAAACATGGCACAGAAGGCAAACAGCTGTCAGTTTTGTCCACACAGGACAAATTAAGCCACATGTATGGCTACTAAGACCACTAATAATACTGTGTAGTGGGCGGCAGTATGCAGGAATATTCAAACAGAATATTTGTTACTTCCAGCCCTGCACACTGCCTGCTTTTCGCGGAAGTGAGATTAGGATGTTGTTTTGAAGGAGAAGCAAGATGCAATTCTCCCGGACCTTCATGTCCTGCTCTTTCACGCCGCCTGGTAATTGTCTCTGGTTACTCTAAATATTTTAGCAGGCATCAGGGGACGACACGAAGTGCCGAAAGAGGAACACAGGACGGGAAAAATGACCGAAACAGGGACCACACATCAAATATGCAGAGGGTAATTTCCTATTTATAAATCACACTCTTCCATCAGGGGCTCGAGCAGAAGCGCCACTCTAATTCTACCATTCAATCTCTTCAAGAGCGTTTATTTTGGTCCAGGCAAACACAAAGACACACACACAGACACACACACACATCAAGGGTGTTTAGGGGGTAATTAAAAGAGGCAGATGAGGATGAAGGTGTGCATGAGAGCTTTAGAGAGAAAGGTCAGAGTGCAGATTGAAATGTAGAGGAGAATTCACTGTATTTGCATGTGTTGAAAGAGAGGAATAATTCATTCCAGAGGTTGAAATACATGAAAATGAAATATCCATCAGAGGGGTTAAAAGGACATTTTGGGTTCCGTCTGTCACCATAAACAACCCTGTTTACCTTCTTACACCAGATAATTTCACCCTTAAGGTCTTAATTTTAATACCAATTTCAGAAATCAGGCTTAAATATAAAACTACAGCATTCTTTCCAATAATGTGTTTTAACATGGACTGACAATTCAGAAACCCAAAACTTAAAACAGTAAAAATTCCAAGGATACAAAATGATATAATAAAAATAAGATACTGAATAACCTAGACACGTTGCACTTTATTGGTTCTTCGCACAAATCCACGTCAGCACAAGACTGGACGAATCTTAGGCTTTCCTAACTTTTAGGTGACAATCAGATCCACAACCAACTAAAAAACTGTGAACAGAACCATATACACTCAGTCTGCTTTACACTTGTTACTACACTTTACTACTTTTGTTCTGTTTGATTCCAGTTGAATTAGTACCTCAAAGATTCTCGTTTTGACATATGGACACACTAAGGACCTTTTCAGTTCTGATTTGTTCATATAACTACTAAAATCTTTAGTTTTACAGGTACACATGCTTATATAAAAACTTCAAATGCATAACCTTAACCCAGTGTGACCCAGAAGAGAACAGTGCTCCTTTCCTGGTTCTTCACCGCATCACTGAACAATACTGGCTGATTTGTATTGTGTAGTACAGAGCAATAGTCTTTAGCCACCCCTCATTCATTTATACATTGCTAGGAAAATGAGACAATAGCTACAGTGATTTGTAGCAAACATAAATAATGTTCTTTAAGACTACTTTGCACTGTTGTCCCAGAACCGCTTGTTAGGGGCTGGTAAGATGAAATCTCTACATACGGTAAATAAAACAAATCTGTGTTGTGAATCTGTATTAGTGTGTATTTAGTGTATTTAGATAATAACAACACTTGGGCCATGTGCTTATTAACAAAAGGCCTCTGCTATTAACACAGATGAATGTGAACCATCAACCCCCAACAGCTTGTACGTAGGCCTAATACACACAAACACAACATTCAAAATTAATTAGTAATTAAATGTGGTGTACACCTAATAATGCATTTTTCTAAACATACACACGCACACAAATGCACTCACACCTCACGCTTCTACTATAAAATCAAAGAAAAGTGTGTGTGACTATAAACATGAATCACTCCAAGCTCTGAACAATGGTCTGGCTTGAAATTTCTCTCTACTGAATAACTTGATTTTTTTCTTTAGAGTCTTAACTAAATGAAAAAACAAATAACTAAAATTTAGCCGCAAGCAACACCGAGCGGGATCCAAGCAAAAGTCCCAACAAGCAGCACAACAGGATCAGCACTGATTGTCAGCAGTGTCTGAGGATGTGTATCTCATTGGCACACACCCACACACTGCTGATGCAGATTTTTATGACATAGTATAAAACCACAACATTACATTAATCATATCAAGACATAAGAAGTTTGAACATATTTCCCACTTCCATACCTTAGGTCGGATTGTTCATACCAAACTCAGGAAAACCAGACTTAGGGCTCCTTGAGATAAGTGCTGCAGAAAGGATTCAGACTGCATATACTGTATTTATGTAACATTTTAGCCCCCTCTTTGGGCTTTGCAAGCATTTCGTGCGACCCCTAACAAGGTTTTGCAACGTTCCTAAATGGGGATCTGCTGATACTAGTTCTGTTCATGAGTCACTGTGTTATTTTAGATTGAATTAAAACCAGATTCACATAAAAACGTTTGACTTATCTGCTGTTTAAATTCTCGAACTTTAACCTTCATGATGACCTTCATGATCCCGGAGTTTTATAGTGAGCTAAAATGGAAATAACATGCTGTAATGGTATTATCTGCAGGTCAATCATTAAATCTATACTCTTATGTTATAGGAGTACAGTACAGAGGGAACAAAGTTCACACACACACGCACACGCACACGCACATGCACATGCACACACACTCTCTCTCTCGTATTACTATCTTTGTGAGGTCCTTCCACAGACTCCCATAATGACTAGATGTATATAATTTTACACCTACACCTAATCCTAACCCTAACCTTAACCTCAGTAACCAAAAGCACATCTTTTACCTCTTTTAGTTTCTTAAATAAAACATGCACAATTGCTATAGTCATTTTTCTTCATGGGGATCTTTCATGAATGTCCCCACAAAGCCATAAAAAATGAATAAAAGTGATTTTAGGGGACAAAAAGGTCCCCACAACACATAAAAACATGTTACACACACAAACAGAACCTGACACTTTTTAGTACTAATATTTAGAATATTTACACAGTATTAAAACTTAATTTTTCCTCATGAGGGCCTACCCTTAAATACAAATGTGTTCTCACAAACAACAATCTGACAAATCTCAGGTTTTAGGTCAGAAGTAACCTAAGATCTGTCACCTGCATACATGATTTAAAAATCAAATTTCAATGAATTAACTACAAATACATTTTTATAAAGACAGTGTTTTGCTCTTGTCACTACCTTTACGCACATCAGAGAAAATAACAACATGGGACATTTTTAGAGACAAAAACACTTTAAAGAGGTGTCTTAAAATTTATTAAAAAGTCTTTCAACAAAGAGAAAGTTTGGTCTTTATGACCAACAACAAAGCTAACAGAAGTTCATGGTTACGGTTTTAAGAACTATAGTCTTAACTTTTATCCCACCTCATAACATATTTATGATTATCATCTTACACTGGTTTTATCCTTCCCATCCATCTCTCAGCATCACTTTAAACGGAGAGAGTGGGACAAGAGGATGAAGTGTGAGATTACTCACCTTTACTCAGAGATTCCACTTGTGTCAGCTCCACCACACACTGGACTCCATCTGCATGAGAGCGAGAGTTAAAGAGAATTTAAAGAGAAAACGTCCTGGTTGCAGTGTGTTCTCTTCTCCAGTCGTTCTCGTTTTCTCTCTCTCTCCCTCTCTCTCTCTCTCTCTCTCTCTTCTACTGCTCTCTAACTCTTGTGCACTGTCTGCCCTCTTTCCCTCAGGCACCACCACATGTAAATAAGGCCCAGGGGATTGTCATAGAGACGACGTGTGTGTGTGTGTGTGTGTGTGTAGGAGGCAGGTAAGTTGCATGTGTGGTGGTGTGTGTTACACAAGGCAGCAGCAGGCACCTGGATCACGTGTTTCTGTGCAGGTGTGTGTGTGTGTGTTGAATGCTGCATCATCACAGCACTGACATTAACGCAGTTCAAAATGAATCATGTCCAAGACTAGTCAATCATAAACTCTCTTTGCTCACATCTACACGCTGACGTCTTTTATAACAGCAATATAAAAGGTTCTGCAAGAGGTGATAGTCTATAATGTTGGTGGGAGAGAAGGGGGGAAGAGATGGAGGAAGACAGAAGGAGGAAGGGAAGGAGAGGGAGGAAGATAGAAGAAGGGAGGGAAAGGTAGAGTGAGTAGAGACAGAAGGAGGGAGACAGAGTAAGAAATAAGGAAAGGATGGATGGAGAGAGGGAAAGGGGAAAGGAAGGGACATGAGTGGAGGAGAGAGAGAGGGAGAGGGGAGGAGGGAGGACAGTAGATGCAGAGATGGTTCTGCACTAGTAGGAGGAGGAAGGGAAATGAGAGGCTGTGTATGTAGCTGCATTAGAGGAAGAACCTTATCGCCACAGAAACTCTTCTCCATGTGCACAGGTCAGAAAGGAGAGCCATAAAATATCTGACTTTACCACCATCATCACCGGCAACCCCAATGTGTGTGAGAGAGCAAAGCTGCAGTGGAGGTCAGGGTCATGCAGTAAACACACATACACACACAGTGCTGAGTCACACTAAGCCACTGACTCATCAGTCAATAACCTTTCATCAGCCGGTATTTTAAAGAGGCATGAGAGATGTTTTGTGAGACAGTTTTAAAGAAACAAAACCCTCGTTTTCTGAGATGTTCAGTAACACACGTGTTGCCGGAAGCTGCTAATATATATATATATATATGTATATTTTTTTTTAAAAAGTCATTATTTACTAACTTTTCAGTTTTGATGCTTTCCAGTCCTTCTTCAGCTCTTCATGACTGTCATTAGATTGTTCGGGTATCTGTAATTTCCTTAAGTTTTTACCAATTTCCACTTTTACCTACATTTTCACTGCAAATATCTGTACTTTATACTTTATATGCTTTTTGTAACTGGATCAGATCGAGGTGGGCTGGTTTCCCACACATAAGCAGGCACTTTACCAGAGTTAAGCTGGAACTGACCTCAAGACCACCTCTTCTGTGGAATCTCGACATGCTTGTTTGGGCGCCCACCTGGGTTAAGTTGCTTCACATTTTACCCCAAAAGGTCTGAACCTTTAAAATGGACCACTCTGAACCACCACATATTTATGGACTTTTCTAACTTATTTCATGATGAAGCCTACATAAGCTGGCAGGATTGAATTTATATTGGCACAGGAATTTGGGGAATTTGCAGACCTCCCTTTGGCAGTGCTTCGATAAACAACAGCGATTTTAAAGCTACACAGAAGATTATTTATTCTTGTGTTACATAAACTCAAGCGTTTGTTTGCAACAAGGTATTAATCGTGGCGGTACGCCAGCTTCTACGCAGCTGTTTGGCGGCAGTGCTTGAATAGATTGGTAAAAGAAAAAACCAGAGCATAAAGGAAGCAAGACAGACGAGTTAACAAGGAGGGGGGAATGCTTACAATAAGCAATAACTAATAACTACACCCACAGCAGCAGCAGCAGCAGCAGCCGGAACAATGGCAGAGCACTTATAAGGGTCTCGTTTACGACTGTGAAAACATCCAATTAAGTTAATAATAGATATTATAACTCCTCTTATTCATGGTCACATCGGCCTGCTCCCAGTTGTTCACAACTCATTAATGATAGGAAAAAGAAAAAGGCATTTGTAATACCTCGCTTCAAGTTTAGCGTTTCATTAAAAAGCGCCCGGTGCGAACGTAATTAGCATAGCTAATGGCTAAGCTCAGATCATTAATTAAGTCTAATTAGGGTTTTGTCCTTTCTTGTTCCCATCAAAGGGCCGCTCTAATAAATTCTTCTTATCCCAACAAAACCATTTTCATCTCAGTTCCCCTAGCAAAACTCAGAGCCCAGATAAATGGAGCCGTTTGCATTAAGATATGCAGCAGACGCGATAAGAATTTTACAAAAAGTGTTTGTGAATTTTCTTTCAAGATTTTTTTCCAGTGTGTTTAGATTTATTTCAAAAACAGTTCCTAGTAGTTATAACAAATCATGGAAATTGCTGGAAATACAACAGTAGACTTTTAATGTATCTACATAGTGATTAATTAAGTTTACTAACACCAGAATTGAATGGTTTTTTTCATGATCTTACTCAAACAGTTTAACCCAGCATTTTGATTTCAAGTTTTTCCAAGCATGTAATGCATTCATTTTTACGCTGATTTTTTACATTTTATTATGATTACAAATATTCAACAGGGAGGCCTTTACACATACTTCTATTATTATTGAACTGTATAAAGACTTTTTTATTTATTCAGTGGTCATTATAACTCAGCTGTCTGTCTGTCTGTCATGTCACCAGTCTAAAACAGCTATGACCACTGCAGGTCAGAGTAAAATGCCATGGAACTTTGTTACTGAAGCCAACAAGTGAACATTTTTGAGTAGCATTAAAGCCAACCATCTGCGAGGGGCCAAAAGAGTGATGGCTGCATGACCTACCAAAAAGTGATCCAAGGAATGAAGACTGGAGAACAGGGTGACGGGCTGCTGAGGCTCATTGATGCACACTGAACTGGCGAGAAATCTGGAAGCAAATGTTACACCATCTGCAAAATAGAGTTGGATGTAATCTGACTCGAAATGATCGAGAAGCTGCACACCTCAAAGATCTTCAGTGGAATAACCGAAGGTTTTGCCATGGCCCCCACAAGCATGTCATCATTTGTGGATAGTTCTGAATAGAAAAGTGCATGCAAGATGGTCCAAAACCTTGCAGAGACTTTTTGAAAGACTCTGTGTTAGCTAAAAATGTAGGTAGTTGCCAAATGCTGTACTGACCAAGTGCCCAAACTTTTGCTTTAGACATATTTTGGTTTTTGGTATTTTATACTTGAATACGTGAATAATGAAAAATAATGAAAATTAGGACTGGCAGTCAATAAAAAAATAATCAAAGCCGACAAACGTGTTATCGCATGACTCCACCCCGTCCAATCTACATCAATCCTGCTTGTTTCCTTCAGTTATTTTAAAATAACAAAGAATTTTATATTACAGTAAAATATCCCAGTTTTAATGTTAAGCATATGCAAATTACAAACCTATGAGGGCAAAAAAAGAGTTGAAAAGATCAATTAATCATGATACTGATTTGAGGTCATATCACTCAGTCCTCTTTGTAATAAAAAATATCTTGCATATTTAAAATTTACTTTTAAAATGGTTTACACAATTTTTCCACACTTTTCAATCTCCTTTCCAGCTCCATGAGGAGCCTGAGATGCTTTCAACCACTCTTTAATGACCTGATCACGTGCTCCCTCTTTCTTACAACAATTAATTCAAGTTACCAAAGAGACTTTTTGTAATCATGAAATACAAAGCATTTTAAAAAGCTAAATATTCAAGCAGCTGTGTATCTTAACATGGACTCATTTCTGCTAAGTTGAGATTGAGATAGTCGGGAGAATCAGGTTTGCAGGAAAGAAGGAAGGTGCTTGCCAAACAATTAGGGAAAAGAGAAAGGATGATGTGGCTTGTCCGGATGGAGGGAGGAGAGAAAAAGCAGCAGCTCTGGGGTATGTGCAGAGAAAGAGAGAGAGAGAGAGAGGCGAGAGAGATAGAGAGAGTGTGTAAAGGCAACGCTTCAGAAGATGAGCCTCTCCTGTGGGCCACTGTCCAGATCTCTCTCTCTCTCTCTCTCACCTACCCCTACCATTACTGCAGATATAAAAAGCAGGAGGACTCTACAATCATGGTAAAGCCAGGTCAGAGGGGGAGAGAGAGAGAAAAGCAGGAAAAAGAAAAGAGGTCGAGGGATGAATACCGCTGGGAACGGCTCTCAGGCCCACTTCTCTCTCGCTCTCTCCTGCTCATCCTCCTCCACCTTCCTCCGTCCTGCTGCTCAGTGTGGCGTGATGAGAGAGCAGAGCCCGGCTCTCAGGTGCTTGTTACCAGCAGGGCCAAAACACAGCCGGACAGCTGACACACACCACGCTCCACTTCAATTAGAGATCCGGCCAGCCGCTTCCTCTCCCCGCATACATTCTCTCTCCCTCTCTCTCTCCTTCTTTCCTTCTTATACTGTCTATATTCCAAAGAAATGTTATATTTCCAGATATTTTAGGATATCCAAACCTGCAAAATTCAAAACTATCAGGCTGAACAAACCTTGAGCTTCAAAGTACAGGGGTGTCGCTTGCTGCATCCCTTCTGTTGATGAATACTGGCTTGATACATTCTGTCAGTAAAGCATGAGATACCATACTGATATGCCAGGGCATGTTTCTGTCTCTCTTGGTCTTCAAAACATCAAGAAAAAATTCTAACTGGTGTATCTCCAGATATCGGGTCATTTTGTGCAACGTTCCCACTCTCTTGAGCTCTAGGTTCCCATAGTTTCATGTCCACACTGATCTGGAAGAGACAAGAGTCGGCAGAAAAAACAGAGCCAAGTGTTGGAATTTCTGCGTATGGATGTGAGTTAGCATCAGCCAGGAAGCTGTGAGAAATTAGGCCCAGCTGCTCAGCTGTGGTGAGGAGGAGGAGGATGACACTGTCTCCTCTAGCCTTCCTCGCCATGTCACCCCACTTTCTCTAAAATGTTTCTTTTAAACATTCTAGGCCTATCGATCTGAAATGAGATACTCTTTTGCAACACCGGTGTGCTTCTGAAATGGTGAGCCATCTGTCACCTGTCAACAATAAATGCTTGGAAAAAGACTTGCTTTAAATGGAGACTAAGAAGGTGACTGAAAAAGCCGGCTCCACCTGCTGGAGGTGTCTGGTTGGTTAGAGAGCCGAGTGTCCCAAATGCAGCATGTCGAAAGGCGTGGTTTGTGTTCAACAGAACTTCAGATGTTGACCACAAAAAACATAAAAGGTTCAGCAATCCTACTCATTCATTCATCGGTCTATATATCTAATACACTCAATCATTTGACCATCCTTCCTTCTATCACCTACATCTATCTGCTTCCATCCACCTGCCTCTGTCTGTCTGCCATCTGCAGATCTACCATAATTAATGAATGTTGTTAAATGTTATAAGCTTCTTTTATCTGGTTTTTGTGTGCAGATGTTGAGTAACTCTCGCTCGGTGTAGTTTGACTCACTGGAAGGCATTTGAGGCGTGATCTTCCACCAACCCCAAGACCAAGAGGGGCAGTTTCAGATCAGCATGCAACTCTTTTATTCTAGCATCTCCAGCCAACCGCAGGCAAGTCCCTCATCAAACACAATGACCTTTCAGGACTATACAACTGGCTCCACTTTTTTGATTGCTGCTGTTGACTACACTAACAGTGCACCGCTAGCCAGATTCTGCAAACATTCTCAAACCATGTCTCTGTCTAAAACGTCCCACATGTCTGTTTCTCGTCAAGCGTTAATGATACTGTGCTATAGATCCAAATCTATCTATCTGTCCAGCCATCCTTCTATCTGTCTATAGCTCAGTTATCTATACAGCTATACATCGATCAATCTGTCTATCCATGCAGCCAAGCATTCATCTATTTATCTATCATCCATCCATCCATCCATCCTCCAACTCATCTGTGCTATGGCCCACACTAGCAATACTCCACTAATCACTATGCTTATACTATTTCCCGCTATTTGCGAGGCTAATTGGTCTGATATCATGACCTACTGGGTTAGTCGTTAAGCGTTAATGCAACAGCGATGTGGTAAAGAAATATCGGGATTTGTGACTCGGTAGCTGCCAGGCCAAACAGATGTCTTTCTGGATTGGGCAAAAGGCCAGATTTTCTACATGAAAAAAGGCCGGCCCACTATTGTCCACTACACCCAGAGAGATGAAGTTGGTGCTGGTGCCATCTGCACACCAAGGACGAGCGCCAGGAGATGAAGGCAGCTGAAAAGAGAGAGAGAGAAAAAAAGAAGAACTCTTGATAATGAAAAGGGAAAGGATCATCTTGCACAATATTAGCAGCCTCTGAAGAACTGAAGAGGGGCTTGGAAGCGATGCCAGGCTGCAAATGAGCGCGAGATGCCCGAGCCCCGAGAAGTGCCGGCTTCAAGCCTGGGAGCAAAAAGCAGTTGGAAATGACAATATCATGGTGTAATAATGGCAACAGCAGTGTTAGGGGAATCCGGCTTCACTTTCTTTATCATTAATTTGAGGCCTGCATCACACTTTCAGACATTGAGCCATGAGCCTAAATCTAAGGGCACAAAACTGTGAGCAAGAAACAAAAGCAGGCTTAAGAAGGTGAATGTCTGGCATTTAGAATCCAGAGATTTAAATCTGTTAGGTTTGACTCATTTATCATGGCATTTCTGGGGGAGAAGAGGGAGAAAGAAGGGAGAGAAGAGAAGAAGAAAAAAAGAAGAGGAGAGGAGAGAAGGAGATGAAAGGGAGAGGAGAAGAAGAGAGGACAGGAGAAGAGAGGAAAGAAAAAGAGAATAGAAGGGGAGAGAAGAGAAAAGAAAAGGAGAGAAGGGAAGAGAAGAGAGAGGAAATGAGAAGAGAAAAGAAGGGAAGAAAGAAGAAAAGACAAGAGGAGAGAAGACTAAAGGAGAAGAAGAAGAAGAGGAGAGAAGAAGAGAATAGAAGGGGAGAGAAGAGAAAAGAAAAGGAGAGGAGGGCTCAGGAGGAGAAGAGAAAGAAGAGAAGAAGAGAAGAAAGACAAAGAGACAAAGAGAAGAAAAGGGAGAGAGAAGAGAATAGAAGGGAAGAAGAAAAAGAAAGGAGAGGGAGGAGGGAAGGGAGGGAGAAAGAAAGAAGGAGAGAAGAAGAAAAGGAGACTAAGGAGGAGAGGAGAAGGAGAAGAGAAGAAAGAAAAGAAAGAAGAGAAAGGAGGAGGAGAGAAGGAGATGAGAAAGGAGGCGAGAAGAGGGGAGGAGAAAAGAAGAGATAGAAGGGGGAGAGAAAGAGAAAAAGAAAAAGGAGGAGGGAGAAAAGAGGGGAGGAGGGAGAAAAAGGAGGAGGAGACTAAGGAGGGAGAGGAAAGGAGAAGGGAAAGAGTAAAGAAAGAGAGAAAGAGGAAAAAGAAGAAAAGAGTAAAAGAGAGGAGAGAATATGGAAAAGCTCTATGCAATTGTAGGTGTAGGGACAGTAAGGAAGAGCAGAGAAGAGAGAAGAAGCTGGACGAAGAGGAAATAAGAGAGGAGAAAAAAAGACAATATGAGGCAAAAAAAAATGAAGGCATAGAAGATAAAAGATGAGAAGAAAAGAAGAAAGCAGAGAAGGAAGCTGAAGAGCAGGATGGAAGGGAAAGAAAAGAGAAGAAACTGAACACAGAGAGGAGAAAAGAGGAAACTGAAAAAGAAAAGAGACGACTATAAAATATGAAAGAAGGAAAAAGAAAAGACAAAAAAATTAGAAAGTGGAGAGATGAAGAAACAGGGGTGAGGAAAGATAAAAGATGAGAAGGAGAAGGACGGAGAGGGAAGAAAGAAAGGGAAATGAAATGAAAAGAGGTGAGGAAGTAGGGACGAAGAGAGATGAATAAAGAATAAAGAAGATAAGATAGAAGGAGAAATGAGAAGGTAAGACATGAAAAGAAATGAAGAGAAATGAAAAAAAAGAGAGGTGTGGAAAGTGGATGAAGAGGAGAGGAGATGCTTTTCACTAAACAGCCGTCTAATACAGTGCTCCACTGCTAACCTCAAAGCTCCTGCTCATGTCAAGCTACTTAACCCCCTCCTGCACATCCCTTCATCACTAAAAGAGCACAAACCGGCCTGAGGAGCAGCGCGTCACTCGGACCTCAACTTCATGACAAACTTTGGGCCTCTCCTGGTAAGCAGTTTACTAAGTGCAGCTTTGCTTTATAACATAATCCACCCGCCTCAAAAATACTCCCACTCTTCGCCATCTGCTTCTCCCATGAAAAAGAAACCAGATGAAAAGCAGTGCCTCTCTCTCCCGCTTCCTCTTTATTTCTTTTTTCTCCCTTGAATATCCAAGCAATTGTAGCAGTTGAGGCGAGTAGCGGTTCACTCTCATACGGGCCCGAGCCACTTTTAAGGGCCTTGCCAGTAAAAAATAAAAAAAACCTTAAATCTGCTATTATTTTGATTGCATCGAAGTCACCAAGCTTACCGACATACTCCCACATTTACACTCTACCTTATAAATATAAGTATATCTTTTGCAGGTGCACCATAAGAATCTTTTAACACCTTACATTTGTCCAAAACACGGTCTCTGTTAACAGATAAATATAAATCTAGCTTCAGGTTCTGGAGTCATTGTGTAACAGTGGCCACACAAGCTGAGGACTGAGATACTATAAAAGAGTAGTCATAATATACAATATGAATAAAATAAAACTATAGTTCTTAATAGAATACATTGCAAAAACAATATACAATAAGAATATATCAGGAATACTAAAAGTAAAATAATAATAGAATAATTTCTAGCTATAACTTACATGACTAATTGCACATTACGACGACTAATATACTTTAGAAATAATTATAATAACATTGTTATTATCAACATCAACACAATGCTTCTACTAATACTCCTACATTAATAAATAATAATAGCAATAATAAGAAGAAGAAGAAGAAGAAGAAGAAGAAGAAAGAAGGCAATGCTTGAAATATAATATACTACTTACTACTGCCATAACAACAATAACTAAATCATTATTGGTAACAATTATATTACTACTCTTATAATGGTCATGATGAGTGAAAAAGCATCTGCTACTACTAAAATAATCACTATTATAGCACGTCAAAAGGTGACTAGCGTTACTAAAAATAATATAAATTACAATCATTACCATCTACCTATTAATATAAATACTAGTCGCTCATATCATTACTGATATGAATATGTGTATTATAATAATGCTGATGATTCACGGATGCATGTAACTGTGGCAGCTACATGGCCAGTCATTATAAACTCTCCAGGACACAATATCTGCCCCCACAGGAAAAAGGCTGATTCAAACCTGTATACACACACACACACACTCCTAAGCAGCCAAGCACCAACACAACATAATCAACAAAAACCAGCAGAACAACCACAACAACATGGACTCCTGTGAATATGACCAAATGTTTTGGGGTAGCGGGGATTAGTGCGGCTCAGGAATTCCCATCAAATGTAGTCAGTAAGAGTGTCTACTGTACACAGGTTTGTTCACACAGACAGAGCTGATCCTCGCACACACTCGCTAAACAGCAGGAGGAGGAGCGCTTCCTCTTTTTGTCATTACACACTACCCTGTCTTACTTGAGGTTTACTGCAGCAGTGGAATAGTAATAGTAATGTAATATTATAAACACACAAGAAATTACAAAATATTTGCAAACTGACGCTGTTTTTTGTGGTCCCGCTCTTAACGAGATGAGGTTCCTCTGCAGCTGATTGAGTGTGAAACTGGTTTTGATGTGTGGCTATGTTTGTGATGTCGGTCCGATCCTCTGAGACTCGGCCGAGTGAAGATTTAAACTGAGCGAGGTTTAAGAGTGGGAAGTCCTGGGAGATCTGACCTGCTTTTAACATCTCCTGGGAACCCCAATCATAAATATCGCATGGTGCTTAAGTGTTAAAAACAACCCATTTCCTCTTCACCAGTACACAAACACTCACACACACACACTGGCTGCCGAGGTGTACAGCCAAGACACTTGCAGGTATTTTTTCGAATGATTCAGGAGTATCGTCTGCTCTCCTTATTCAAACCTCAAGTGACATACATCCTTCATTCCTGTGCCAGTCTAAATTATAAAGACAATTCCAGAATAAACTGAACTTGTTGCACATTGAGCAAATCTGCTTATCCACAGAGACAAACTGCCTTTCAAGACTGCACTTGGTGCAATACAGTCAGAAATCTCATCTTATATTTCTTGCCATTATTCTCTCAGCAATACGTTATAATACCTATTTAAATATTTAAATAATGTTAAAAAATATATCTTGTGATTTCAATTACATTTTATTATGCATCATGTCTAGATACCATCATACAATATTATTAGTTTAACAAACCTGTACAGCTAAGTGCTACTATTTATTACTACTACTACTACTATTATTACTACTACTAATAATAATAATCATCTCCACGGATAAACCACCTCCAACCCTGTTAATGAGACTAACAAATCCTCTGCACAATTTCATTCAACATCTTTGCAATTTTTCTCTGGTGCTGAAACTCGATCGAGGTTGTTGGCCACGCAGATAGCTTGTCGCTTGTCTTTCAGCCATGCACTCCTGCTCAAACTTCTGGGAATTCCAGACAGTGCTCTCCTCCACAGTCTGATTGTGTGCCAGTGTTTCCTCAGGACAAAACCAGAGACGCGTGTGAAGATCAGATAATCCGCTCTCCCAACAGTCCCCAAGTGAGGACCTCATCGCCTACAAGACTCCTTTCCCCCACTCTGTCATTCTGTTTTCCTTTTTTAAAGCATGGTTTCAGTCTTTTTCATCCTATCGAGGAGGAGACGGGTGGAACCTAAATGAACTTCATACAAATCTTTTGTCCTTTGAGGATCCAATCAGATAATGGAATCTCCCTCAACGCGATTTAAAACAGGAGAAACAGAGATTGGACAGTTGCTCTTCTAAATGGCATTTTCTCTGCCTTTACATGCATCTCTGTAGATCAATATCTGATACAAAGCTTAAATGTGGAGATTAAGAGATCAGAAAACAAAAAAGGCAAAGCTGTACTTTTAGCACCATAGTTCGACCCACGAGTGTCCAACTCTCAGAACTAAAAGCCGTTCTTAATCACTTTACATCAGCACTCACCTGTACATAGAATTTTACACCAATAGAATTAGTATAGCAAACACAAATCAACATAAAGGCTCTTTCTGCATACGGTAACGGTACTGTTCTCTGTTAGAACTGGTTAAACATTCCATCATAATAGTACCCATAAAAATAGACTGGTTGACTTACCGCGGCAACTCCTTAGACTGATGACAGTAACAAAACCACTGGAAAAGACTGTAAACTTCCAAAGCAAAGACCGTGGAGGGAAAACACTGAAACGTAAAGAAAAAAAACGTAATGACAATGCTGAGGTAAGGGACGTTAAAGTAACTGTGTAGCTGTAGAAGTGGTGGTCTCGTAGGGCAGCACAGCCTTTGGCAGCCGCGCGGTACATTACAACCAAATATGACCTCTGCATTTGACCCATCCGTGAAGAAGCAGTGGAACTGACCTTTTTGGGGCAATTCCAGGCCTTGCTCAGGGAAGTGAATCTGGGCGATTCATAACTCACTGGTGAATCACCGAACCAGTATTAATATCTCTGATCTGAGTCTCCATTAACTAAATCCGCCGAGTCCTAACTACTTACTGACTTAAAAATAGCCCATCACGTACATTACCATGCATCTTATAATCATTTCAAACTCATCACAAGATCAATACAGCACTGAAGCATAGTAAGCATAACACTAAATTTCATAACCTGAAAATTCATTTGCAGCAGCACACACTCCAAATGAGGATCCTAGAACTTCCTACAAGAGTTGAGATCCTCTTTGCTGGGCTAAAGACTCATGTCAGTGATCCCTGAATCAGTAAGCCATTGAAACACATTCTTGATAAATCTGTTAGGTAAATTCTACAGCCAGAAACATATTGCGAATCTTAATCCTACTGGCAGATTAGGCTTGGCGTGAATCCACTGGTTAACTCCCTCCAGTGCCACTTGAAGATAAATATTTGCCACTCTGGTTGTCTTGTCTTAATACTTTGTCATTTATTTGGAGAAGTGCATTCATTCTCATCACAAGCCCGCGTATACTTTCTTCTTCTACTTCAAGTCTTGATTCAGCTGGCGATGTGGCAATACTGACTTAAGTGACTCGCACACCTGGATCAGTTTAGTGAGTGACTTTAGAGGGAGCTGAATCCTAAAAAGGGACCAAATATTACAGCTCTACTCAGTAGTACATCAGAAGTACCTTTAACCGGCATCCTTTTGATCGTGGTCAACTTCCTAACCACTACCTGCCGACTCTAAGTGTTGAGTGGGGTTTCGTCTCTGTCTCTACTTCAATCACCTGCGGTTTCTGGTTCCACCTTTTGGTTCTCCTGCTCCCAGACCCGGCAGTGCCAAAACACAATTAGAGCTCACTTCTAGATGCTGCTTAGCTACAGTGCAGCACAATTTGAAGGTAGCTATGATCATGCTTTAAAAGGTGTACAGTACAGTACAGTACAGTGGAATAGCGAGTTAAGTAGCTGTGCCATTATTGGTTCCTGTTCTGATTTAGCATCACTTCTGATAACTGGTAACTGGGCTACAATGATGCTGAGAGAAGAAAAAATCTTGTTTTTTTTGCCAAATTCCCCATAAACTTTGTATATTCTAAAAGTGCAGAGTCTGAACAGCATAAAGCTTTCAGGGTTTGAGTTGAAGACTGTTGCAGTAGTACACTCACAGGTGAGGCCACTGCAACCGAGGCGGCGTGTTAAGGCAGCTAATAACACCATCGCTGGCTACTTCGTCTCTCACTTGGCACTTTACAACTTGCTCATACCCACATAGACAGCAGAGACATGCATTACAGTCAATTAAAATAATTGCTTAATCAATTGTTTGCTGCAGTCTGGAGGTCAGCGAGAGGGAAGAGAGGCTTGATTACCCCAGCCTAATTAGCAAAATTAGTTTCACCCTTTCAGCAGATTATTTTTAAGGGATGGGCGCTCGGGGCGGGGTGCACTGTTTATTACTTATGACGAAGAAATTAAAAGCACGACAGGTGATTAGCCCGTGTGTCCCCCTCCTGGCATTGCATAATCCGGAATGCAGCACTTTCAGCTAATCCAGACCGGGTGGCTCTGGGTAAACTGGGATAGCTCAGTGCAGAATCGCTGCTGTGGGGTAGGGAAGTTTTGGAGGTAATTACCAAGACCAGGTAGAAACTGTGAAACTAAATGGATCTATCTATCTATCTATCTATCTATCTATCTATCTATCTATCTATCTATCTATCTATCTATCTGTTTCTCTCTTTTATTTATTTACCACTTTTCATCACTCCGTCCATATATCTGTCACTCACTCTCTTGCTCTCTCTCTCTCTCACACAAACAGCAAACACACCCTCCATTACATTATTATACTCCTTGCATTCCACATACGTGTCTGCCCTCCTGTCACACACATACTCGGCTCCAGTACAAAGTGTCTATGCCCTTAAAGGTCTAAGCTAAGCTCTCTTGTGTGTCTCCTTTTTGGAATCCTCTAACAGCCTCCATCACACACACTGAACTACTCCTTGTTCAGGACAAAGTCAGACACACACACTTCCTTCCCCGCTAAACACACTCACAACTCTCATTTCTACACTTTGTGCTTGCTGGTAAAAATAGTTTGCCTTTGAGCTGTGTTGTCTGTTACACTCGCAGGAACACTTCCACCCAAAATCCTTGATGCCATTTAAGCTGCATATAAAACTTTGTACTTTGTAATTTATTATATAAATTCAATAGACAACAATTCAAAGTCTGCCAAAGTAAAAGGCTGTCAACAAAAGTATCCTTTACACTCAGCAGGAGAGGTTTTTTTATATCATGTGAGAAATGTAGATGTAAGAACAGATACACAAGAGATTACATTCAAAGACTCACAACTTCATTTGCCATCCATATATTAAGACATACAGAAAGAAATAATGCGTTAGAGAATAAAACAACAAAAAAAAGAATTTCTGCCTGTCTGGTTTAATGCAGATGGATGAGTTTCCTTACAGGAAAAGGTCAGTGAATAACTCTCATCTCTCTTGTCAGCAGCAGCAGTGCTTCACATAGCATTCATAAAGGGAAGCTGATTTGTATTTTCTGATGTTATCACAGGATACATGATAATAGCGCTCGGTGCAGGATATTGCGAACAGTTTTATTTCCATGGAGAAAGATGGATGGATCAATCCACGTGTTCCATCAGGAACATGCACACACATCAACTAGCTTATACATGAATGCACTAGCTTACACACACTCATGCACCAGCTTACACACACTCATGCACTAGATTATACATGAATGCATTAGCTTACACACACATGCACTAGCTTACACACTCATGCACTAGCTTACACACACATGCACTAGTATATGCATACACACAACTGCAAACACATGCACTAGCTTAGCATGCACATGCCTGGCTTACACACACATGCACCAAGCACTACACATGCTAAACACACACACATCCACTAGCTTATATGCATGCACTAAACACACACATGCACTAGCTTACACACACATGCACTAGCTTATATAGCCATACACTAAACCCCACACACACATACTAAAACACACACACATGCACTAAGCTTATATGTGCATGCACTAGCACACACATGCACACACAAGCTTATATATGCACACTAACACACATGCACTAAGCTTATATATGCATGCACTAGTACACACACATGCACTTCAAACACACACATGCACTAGCTTATATATGCATGCACTAGCTTACACACACATGCACACAACACACACACACATGCACTAAACTTATATATGCATACACTGAAACACACACACACATAAGCTTACACACACATGCACGCTTATGCATGCACTAAGCTTACACACATGCTAGCTTACACACACATGCTAACCCCATATGCATGCACTGAAACACACACATGCACTGGCTTACACACATCCCACTGAAAGCTTATATAATATGCACTAAACACACACATGCACTAAACACACACATCCACTAGCTTATATATGCATGCCACTAAACACACACACATGCACTAAACACACACACACACACATCCACTAGCTTATATATGCATGCTAAACACACACATGCATAGCTTATATATGCATGCTAAACATATGCTCCATACACTAAACTTACACACACATCGCTAAACACACACATGCACTAAACACACACACATGCACTTTCAAGCTTATATGTGCATACACTAGCTTACACACACACATGTGTATTACATACTAAACATATATGCCATGCACTAAGCACACACATGGGCTAAACACACACACATGCACTGAAAACTTATGTATGCATGCACTAACCCTTACCCCACCCCTGTCACAACACACTCATCACACTAAACACACACATGCACTAAATATATATGCATATACTAGCTTACCACACATGCACCTAGTTTTATATATGCATGCACTAAACACACACACACATCGCTAAGCTTCACACACATACTTTCAAAATATATATGCATGCACTGAACTACACACACACACACATGTACTAGCTTACACACAGCACTAGCTTATATATGCATGCACTAGCTTACACACACTCATGCACCAGTTTACACACACATGCACTGGCTTATATATACATGCACTAAGCACACACACACTCATGCACCAGCTTATATGCATGCACTGGCTTACACACTCATGCACCAGCTTACACACTCATGCGCAAGCTTACACACACACATGCACTAGCTTATATGCATGCACTAGCTTACACACACACATGCTAAACACACACTCATGCACTAACACACACATGCTAAATATGTATGCATGTGTAGCTTTCCCCACACACATGCACTAAGCGTATATATGCATGTGCTAAACACACCCCATGCACTAGTTTATATATGCATGCACTAACTACACACACACATGCGCTAAAACACACACACACCTACGCACTAAGCTTATATATGCATGCACTAAGCTTACACACACACACATGTACTAGCTTACACACACACATGCACATAGCTTACACACATTTACTAAGCGATACACACACACACATGGACACAAGCTTACACACACACATACTAAGCTTATATATGCATGCACTAGATTACACACACATGCGCTAGCTTACACACTCATGTGCACTAACCCCTGACATGCACCTAGCTTATATACACATGTGTGTACACACACATATTCACTAGCTTACACATACTCATGCACCAGTTTACACACAAATGCACTAGCTTACACACTCTTGCACTAGCCTACATATGCATGCACTAGCTTACACACACTCATATACTAGCTTATATACACATGTACTAGCTTGCACACATGCAAACACACAAGCACTGGCTTTTAAGATGCATACACACACACACACACACACACACAAGCTTACAAACATGCACCAACTTATACATTTACACTTACTAGCTTAGCACTGAGCATGTTGCTTGCACACACAACTCACCCATGCTATCACACACACACACCTTGGGTTTCACCACTTTATCCGCTGCATGTGCACCCACACACACACACACACCTCACAACCCTATTTAATGAGCCTCTACATCTAGTGAGTTATGAAGTGGCGAGTTGCGCTCTGCCAGCTCTCAAATCTGCTGCCTAACCTTCAACATAACCACCTGTAACTTTCCATACGTGCCGACCTGTGAACATCCTGGAATTGTGGAATAGGTTCTCCTTATCCCAGAGTCAGAAGTTGAGGCAGAACTTTTTCTCTTAAGTCTTCCTGAACCACATTTGTTCTACTGCCTACATGTTTATTCCCAGAAGATATTTTTCCTCTCAGTTGTTTCAATAATATGAATATGAATCAGAAAGCAACATCAACACTTATCTTTAAGTGACTTTGTTCAAACTTTCTCCTACGCTGGACTCATGACCCCGTTTTAAAATATGAGCATCTCCTTTTTATCGGCGAGCCTGCCAATGAGCCTGCCGGGCAGCTCGTGTACAGACTTCTCTCTTTTGATACATTGTTACTCTTCCTAATTTCCACCAGACGTGCGACACGAGTGCCGAGATAAGAAAAGGGCAAGAGGAGAAATAAAAGCAACACTAGATAAGCGGCCATCCCCCTCGTTCTGGCGGCTCCAGAAACAGAACCCAACTGAGTTTGGCTTCAGGTGCTTACAGCATGGACCCCAATAATGAGAAGTGTCCTGAAAGCTCGTGCTGCAGCTACCGCTACCTGCTTGTAAAAAAGGACACTGCAGGCCATCACCTCTCACACACACACACACACACACACACACACACACAAACACAAGCAGAATGAAATGAAATTGTTTGATATTTAAACAGAACTCTGCATGACTACTACCATGGCAATGCTCATTTTTATGAGTTTGAGAAATTTTGCCATCATTTTCATTTTCAGTCTAAAAAACACAAATCACGACATAAACATGGAAGAGGGCTGCATGTTTACCAAAAAAAACCTTTGGAAATGCAGATGCAGTATCTACACAAGCTTAGATAATATGGTGATAAACCAGAATCCTCCCAAAAAACAGAGTTGTGTATACTTAATAACAATAGCCAGGCACTGCCTGCCTTCTGGGACTAACTGGAGGCAGTGGAGAAGACCTGGAACAAGAGAGAGGTAATGATGTGACATGCAGGTTAGGGTCTGTACTCCTCTAGGAGCTCACAGTAGGTAACTTTCTAAAAGAGTTAACAGATTACAAACCCCTATGTAGGTCTGAGTAAATCTGGTCCCTCGGCACAGCTGCTGCTGCTGCTTTAAACTGGGTGTGGAGAGCATTGTTACGAGGGGAGAGACATGGATAGAGGGATGAAGAAGGAGCTCCAACGTTAGACCTTCATGTAAGTGATGTATTAACCACGTATTGACACTATATGTACCTCATATCCTGCTGTTGTTGGCTGCCAGTAGTGGAAGGAGAAAATCTGATCTTGAATTTCAGAGTGTTAACAAACCAAAATGTTGCCCAACAGAGGTGAGATTTTTTGTGTTCACATTGTCAGTTAGTTCTTGTTCTTTTCAGTTTACAGTTCCTCTGCAAGCCATGGCAACTGATTGAACAAGAACAAGAACAGATGTTCTTCAAAAGAACAATGGAACATGAAAACCTAGAACTAAAACAAATGGCTTAAGAGTAGAAAAATCCAACAGCAAAGCAAAGAAGAGCTTTGTGTAAAAAGTTCAAAGCACACAGATTAAGTGAACTGTAAGTTCATTTGGAGTGTCCAAATGGTAATTAACTGCAAGAAAAATCGTGAGCATCATAAGCCTTATTGGGTTCATTCACCAACTGTTCATACGAAGAAAATTGTTATACCATTTTCATTCTGGTTACATTATGATACTATTACTTTATGATTTTACAAGGGGGGCAATTACTTTTCCACATAGGGCCATGTAGGTTTGGATAGTTCTTTTTCATAATAAATAAAATCATCACTTAAAACTGCATTTGTGCTAACTTGGATTATCTTGATCTTTATCCTAATAAAGCTAAATCTGTTTGATAACCTGAAATATTTAAATGTGACAAACATGCAAAAAAAAGAAGAAATTAGAAAGGGGGCAAATACTTTTTCACAGCACTGTATGTATATATATATATATATATATATATATATATATATATATATATATATAGAATATATATATATATAGGCTCGAACTTAAACAATTTGGCAACTCCTAGGACACATCGTGCCTTGTCACATGAACATTCTGGGGCATAAATTTAATTAAAAGCTTAAGATACTTGATAAATAAGACCTTCTGTTTTCAGTCACAGGCAAGCGTTTGTGTTGCTCAAGATCTCAAAAACACACCATGTACAGTTTCATGCCCCTTGAAGGACCATCCTTCACCCAGACCCTCATCTAATTATAAATTCCCTGCTCTTAGCCACTTCGTGTGTGTTTCTCAAAGAGAAGTGCAGGACAGGAACTAATACAGCACTCAGACATCCAGACTTTTTAGGAGACCGAGTAAAGAAAAAGAGGAGAAAGGTCTGAAAAGGAGGTTTGAACATCTAGGACAGAAAACCGCTCCCACTTCTCTTCCCCCAGCCCTCTCTCCCTCTCTCCCTGTCTTTCTAACAAAACACTCTAACAACACAAAGAAGAAAAATCTCCCACACACTCCCAAACTGGCCAAACTGAAAGCTTGTTCACATTCATTTCTCTTTCCATCTCCGTCCATCTCTCTCTCTCGCTCCTCCAGCGTATTAAGTGGGCAGATCATGTCGTGTCCAAAGACTACTGAGATTTTCTTTTTCCACCACTCAATCTCACAATGTCATAAAAGGTCAATCAGCCAATCAGAGACTTCCGTCCCATTTCGGCCACTTTCAGCAGAATGAGCTGTCATTAGTCTCTTAGTGGCACCTAATCTTCACAGAGTTAGACAAGGCCCCACACACACACCATCAGATGAGGTCACCTCAATCAAGAGACTTCACTTTAGCACTGAGGCCGTAAGAGAAACGTTTCTCAGACTTACAGTCCCATTCAGGAACAAGGATGAGTAAAGTTTGTTTGGAGCAGAAGAGTTATTTATATGTATACATTCCAGTTAGGTCTTTACATGTTAATGGGACAAAATATATGGAAATGGACAGTGAAAAGTTTTAACTGATTAATGGAATGTGGAAAAAAATAACCAAAAGAGTCACTTAATGATTTCACCTGCACAATGGAGTATTTTCAAAACATTCATTCCAAAATTGTAGGTTTATTCCTTGAACCTTGGTCATGTTCTCTTCTTCTAGGCCTATTCTCAGCTCAGGAATCAATCTGAGTGTCCTTCTGTAAGTTGAGTTCACAAGGAACACAACTTGATCTGGTGATAATGAAAGTTGAGATGAGAATGCAACTTGTGATCTCAAAATTATGAAAGTTGCTTTATCGAGACTACAACTTGCAATCTTCTATAGACTTTAGAGCAGGTTTTTGTTGCTCAAAACTCAATGGTTTTGCTCAGCTTTAAACGACAAAATAATCAAAGTTTAAATTGCAAAAGCAGTTTTCTCAAGATCACGAGAAAATAGCGTTCACTTCCTAATTTCAGTCTCCTTGGAGAAACATGGGGCTAAAGGTCTTGCTCAGTCAAAGTCAAAGTAAACTTCATTGTCATCTCTGCTATATACTGTACAAGTATACAGAGAGACGAGACGACATGGCTCCAGCTTTAACAGTACAAACAACAAATAAGGCATACAGAACAAGCAATATATAAATAGAATATAAAATAAACACTTTAAACTACAAATAAAACATAAAAATAAAAAAGAAAGATAGACAATTAGGTTACATGCGATAAATATTGCAGTTCAAGATAAGAGAACTACAATCCCAATCCATTAAATGCCAGATTAGCAGCAGTTTAGAGTGACAATATTGTACAGCCTGTAAACATAAGCAATATTCCTGAGACAGTTTCAATGTAACATAAGTGAGATTGTCCGTATAGCAGCATCAGTTCACGGTCCGTGTGTTGGTGGGGTGAGGTGGAAGGGCAGGCAGCGTGTTCAAGAGGCTGATGGCTTGTGGGAAAAAGCTATCAGGCAGTCTGGTGAATCGTGATGGGGCCCCGTAATGGTAGTGACAGAGGTAGGACTTGAACCCCCGATTTCTTGGTCCAGAGGCGAGTATCCTAACCACTACACTAGCACCACCCCAGTCTTTTCAGATTATCAGAAAAGTTATGTTACGTAAAAATAACAATATCGCTTTCTTGAGATTACAAAAACAATAACCTGCAATCTGGAAATCTTAAAAGCTGTTTTCGCGAGATCACAAGTAAAATAAGTCATAATCTCAAGCAGAAAAATAACACTGATACACAGGGGGAGCAATCTGTAGCACTTTTTTTTGCCAGTAAAACAACGGAGAAGCAAGAGGGCGTAAAGGAACACTGCATTTGCATCAAAAAACAACACAAGATGAAAATGGGAAGGTTCGATTTTTACCCTAGAACTCAAATCCCAAACACCCCCTCACCACCACTACCACCACCACCAGCGAGTTAGATATTGCAAAATGTTAATAACTGCATTCTTAGCAGCAGTGAACCGCGTCCTCCGAGACACACAGAAATGCAGTTTGCTGTAAACATGGGCAGAAGGGAAACTCATTAAAGGGAGGGAGAGCCGACTTTCTCCGCTCCGTCCGTCACTGATGTGTGAAGATGTGTCAAATATTTAT
Organism: Distichodus sexfasciatus; assembly: GCA_032718565.1. Taxonomy (NCBI): domain Eukaryota; kingdom Metazoa; phylum Chordata; class Actinopteri; order Characiformes; family Distichodontidae; genus Distichodus; species Distichodus sexfasciatus. The sequence goes on along the minus strand of JAVGVS010000052.1, from coordinate 543,352 downwards.
TCACCTCAGAGAAGAGAGAGAGCGCTAAAGGATGTGGTGGGGGTTTTGCTTCTTCTAAATGAACCCTTCGTCCTAAACGCCGGTCACCTGATGAAATGTTTAGCTCTGCCACTCAACCTCTTACACACACACAAACACACACTCTTGTATTACTATCTTTGTGAGGGACTCTCAATGACTCCTCTAATGACCAGATGTAAATACTACTACAGCTAACTTTAACCCTAAGAAACCAAAATCTTTTATTAATGGGAGTGGTCCTCACAAACCAAAATGTCCACACAAACCATAACAAGTTTTTCCTACATGTTAGAAGTCAGGTCCTCACAACCCCTTAAATATATGAACACTCACACACACACAGTCATTCGGCCGGCGTATTGGATCTGCCAGACTTCATTGGCCAAGCTGTGGGCCAATGTCAAACTCATTTCTGCAGTGCTGATAGTCCCAGCTGACTTGCACAAAACCTTTCAGGAGGGCACCGTACACCGTATACAGCAATAGGACAGCGTACACACCAGCTGCAATCAGCATATGCATCCCTACATTACAATCTGCACTCCACCCTCATAGATACACATGAGGGTGTAAAAACACCTGGATAAACACCATCGAGCCTAGTGAAAACGGTTTTTAAACAAGTCTCTTAAACACAGAGACACTAACGACTCTCTGTACATACCGTTTGTAACGTGTTACAAAAAAAAACTCCTCATATCAGTATCTAATGTAGGAGTGATGAGTAGAACTGAAGAAGAAGAAGACAGAGAAGTTGATGAAGAATAAGGAAAGAAGGAGAAAAAGAAGAGGAGGAAAAGAAAGAAAAGAATGTCATGCACTCCACAATTCGGCTACATAAACAAGAAGAAGAAGAAGGTCATGCTTACAAAAAACCCATTACACAAAGAGGAAGATTAAGAACAAACATGATTATGGTGAAGAAGCAGGACATCAAGCACTCAAGAATTACACAATAAGGAACAGCAGATGATGAAAAAATTACAATTACATTAACACAAAGAAGAAGAAGAAGAAGAGAAAGACAATGCACTCAACATTTACAGAAAGAAGGTCAGAGATGAACATTCCAAGATGAAGACACAAGATGAAGATGCTGATGAAGACAAAGATGAAGAAGAAAGAAAGAAAGAAACAGAAGAGAAAAAAAAATCCAAGTGCCAAGATGATAATGATAAAAGGAAGGGAGAAAAAGAAGAAGAAAAGGATCATGTTTTCAAATTTACAAAATTGAATGAGCAAGAAGAAAAAAGGACAAGAATCCTGCACTCACCAATTACATAAAGATCATAAAGAAGATGAAGAAACTGAAGAAGAAGGATGCAGTAAACAATTAGACAAAAAAGAACATGATGAGAAAGAAGAAAAGGCCAAAAAAAATAAAATAATAATAAGCACACAAAAAAGGAAAAAGCATAAGAACCAGAAGAAGAAGACGACAGTAATGAAGAAAAACACAGACACATTACACAAAGATCAGGAAGAAGAAGGCAGAAGAGTAGGTGTGTGGTGCAGCAATGATGCTGATTTCTGCTAGCACTGAACGCTAGCATGACTCAGCACAATTCCTAATGGAAGCTGGTGGAAATTAGCATTAGGCAGCGCCCTGGTGAAGAAGGACTGTACTTGTGCTGGAAGTGAACGTGGACATATTTAGCTGCCTCTATTGAATGTATCTACATGTGATTATTAAAAACAGAATGACAGAACATCAGTGTGCTTCTCTGCACTGCTCTCAGACACATTTTAAAGAAAGGAACCCTGCTTAACGTCCAGGGATTACAGAGATTTTAATCCCAGTTAAGGGGCTTTAAGGCGTCTTGCTTCACGTTGTGCCTAATAACACAAAAAAGCCATGATAAATTTACTGTAACAGACCGCCCCGGGCACGCTGCCTGGGTGTATCTTCACAATAATCTTTTTAATCTAAAAACACACCAGCAACAAAAACGATAATCCTTGATGTATGTGAGAAAGCAGATCTTTAGTTTAGCTCTCAATCAACTAGGAGCATTATAACACCACATATCACTATAACACACACACGCACACACACACACACACACACACATCCTTGTACTTATATAGTAGTGAGGACCTCCATTGACTTCTATATTACTGTATCTGAATAATACTACAGCTAACCCTAAACATAACCCTAACCATAACCTCAGTAACCAAACGCTAATCTTTCTACACTTTTAGTTTTGCAAATAAACTTGTTTTTGTTCTTGATCTTGAGAAAACTACTTTTGCACTAAAAGTCCTCACTTCCCAAAAATGTCTTCACTCTGCTGGTTAAAAACTCATTTTGGTTCTCACTAAGTTGCAAGTACAAGAACACACACACAGACACATACACACGTTAAAAGCTTTGTTGAGATCAGACACTGTTTTAGAGGATTGATCCTACATGCAGTGAGTCCTGGCCAACAGCAGACATCATGTTAAAAAAGATATCATTGTGAGAGATTTCATTTGAGTGTGAATAGGTTTTTGTGCCTTACGATGATGATAGTGATATGACGATAGTGTGCAAATATTTTACATTTCACGTGGCAGGCAACATAGCAGTGTATGTGTTACAACATGTTGGGATGCTGTAGGGTTGTAGGCATCACACTCACCAGCGATCAACAGGGTTCAGTTGTCTCAGCGTTAGAGCACATTTTTTCCCTGTATTTTTGGTGTTTCACAGACTAATTTTAGTGGGAAAAAAACGTCTTCCAAAGCATGTTTCCTGCTGGTAGTATGTTTGACTTATTTTCAAGTTAGGATAGGGTCATCAGAACACACACACCATCATAAGTCAGGGACGAAGTGTATTTATATTCTTTATTGGAAGCAAATGTCCCCAAGATTATGCTGAAGGTACATCCTGCTTGTTTGATACGGGGGTTGGGCTCTAGTTTGGATTAAAACACAGTATGATAACAGTCAAGGAATCATAAGTGTGCTTGTGGGGGATTTTTAAGATATTTGTGAAGACCTGTTTGCCACCTACAAGCATGGCTGGAAATACAGGGGGTACTGTGGGTCTGAGATTTGTTTTTGATGACTGAGGTTAAGATTAGGGTTTATTGTAGCTGTAGTCTTATTTACATCTAATCAATGGAAACAATTCAGTGAACCACACAAAGACTGGAAGACACTTATTTGTGTGTGAGTGTGTGTGTGAACTACATGTAGAGTCAGTTCAGCAGGCATAAGCCCTGACACACCAACCACTGCAGTAATCCATTACAGACAGATAACACACCCTCAGTGTGTGTGTGTGTGTGTGTTTAGAGAGAGAGAAGGAGAATCTCTAAGGACGTGGCAGAGTGATAACACATGATATATGGAGTCTGAGTCTCATGAGACTTTAAGTCTTACAGCCAAATGTGGCCGTGTAAAATCTTTTTGTGGGAATAAAACTGTCCTGATCTTTAAAGTCATTGGAAACTTGCTCTATCTTAACAACAAACAGGATTTAAAACCACAACACAAACATACAAAACATATGATCTTACATCTCTTTGAGAGGCATGGAAATACTAGATATACTTTCCCAAACATCTAATCCAAGTTACCAAGTCAGCATGTTACACTTAATGTGATCAATTAATTAACTAAAGAAAGCCTAAACATTATGACCACCTACAAAACTGATTAGGGACATTTTAGCACAAAGCTACTAATAGTACACGACAAAAATGATTTGATCATGCTGTACTTCTTTCATCAACTTCATCTTAAAATAATCATTTATGCATTTTCGACTAACTTGGAGTTCTCATAGTGATAACTATGACTTAATGTGTTAATAAACCACACAGGAACTTTATGTATTGAAATGTGCAAAACTGAAACAGCAATATGTTGTGGTCCTTTGTGAAACAGCAATACAACACAGAGTATTGAGAGCACAGAGAGCAACACAAAGTTACAAACACAAAAAATGAACTTCAAATAACAACACATTTTTATATGTTTCTTTTTAAATTGTGTTTAGACAAAAAAATCTCCATACACACGTGAACTCTGTTTCGCCATTGTTGTTAACCTCCAGCTGATTATTGTTGTCATGGTTACCATTGTCACTTGTGGTATGTAAGGAATTTAAGGTATTTAAGGCACACACACAATAGAACTTGCAGTTCTTGCTTGCAGCCTGCATCTCCTTGACTTGACTACTGAAAACTCATAAAATTTGAAACAGTATAAATAAATGTTTTAAGTTGGTGTCGATGAAAGAAGTATGTTAACATCAATCAGTATGTTGATCAAATCATTTTTTTTACCATGTGGATCAGAGGAGCCAACACACACACTAGGGGTTTTGGGAATAATCGATATGAAAGGTGAACATGGTCGTCTGGTCTGGTACAAAGCAGCAGATGGGCTATTATGCTACAAATCGCAGGTAATTTTAATGACGTCTCTAATGTGCCATAACGATCGTGCATCACCCATGTCCATGGTAACCGTCTCTCGCTCAAACTAATGACCATAACGCAACCCAACCATGCACACGAAATGTTTCATGAGCATAAAGCGAATGCTCATGGGAGGAACACGGTGAGAATTTGCCAGAGAACACAGAGCGGTGAGAACAGGATGCCTTGGAGTCAGGGGTGACAGGGGTCAAAATGGGCTAAGTACCTCACCTGAGGGCTTAGCAGCAAGGCTTAAGAGACAAGCAGTCTTTAGGAGGCTTTAGGATGTCCATAAAGAAATTATTATTATACAAAGGAACATTACAAAGTGCTATAAAACCAGGACTTCAGACTAAAACTCATCCGGGAAACAGCCATTTTTTGTAGAATCTGTATCTCTGTTAAAACTGGTCAGTTTAATATGTCAATGCCTTGTGAATTAACAATGCAATGAATGCAGGACTAGTCAGACATGTGAACAAAAACTGATTTACAAAGCAATATGAGAGAAACCATGAGGGAACGTATAGAAGATGGAAGAAGACCAAAAATGAACCTTACAATAAAATTGCCCCATCATGCTCGGTATTAAAGCAAATCAGCCAAGACAGCAAAAAGATGGAAAAACTGAGAATCGTAGCGCAGGGAGAAATGATAATGGTGTTTGTCTTTTCTAAGCCCATTTTTTTGTGAGGATGTTAAATTGGCAGCTTCACCTCCAATCAGTGTAGCACAATCAGGAGATTAGAGAGGAAGCTGGTGATTGGACAGGCAAAGTGGCGAGGGAAGTCAGATTTACATTTACAGCATTTATCAGACTCTTCTCCAGAGCGACTTTCATTTCCTAATCACAGGGACAATCTCACTGAAGCAACTTGGGGTTAAGGGTCTTGTTCAGGCGCACAATGGTGGTAGTACTGGAGGTCGGATAGAGCCAAACTGAGTTTTACACCACTGGTACACCACCTTCCCAGCAATTATAATTTGAGAAAATATTGAGCCTCATTCACTAATTGTTCTTAAGAAAAATCCCATTCTTGAAATCCACTAATACAGTTTTCACAAAAACTCTGACATTTACCAGTGTTTTCTTATAACAGGTTTGTTCTTAGATAAGATCAGAATCTACCAACGGTGAACAGCACTGTTATGGAATTTTATTGCATGTCTGTTTTTGCTAAACATTAGCTAGTTTTCTTCAATTCTAGAGCTTTTATAATATTATATGAATTAAATGTCAACTTTAAGAACAAATTTAAGAAAAACTTGAGCCCACTATTACTATTATATTCACCTTGTACACACCTTCATATGCCAATGAAGAATCCAAACACCTTGTACGTTCATGGTTCCTTATGCTGGACCTGCAGACAGCATGCATTCCCAGTGTGGATTAAACAGACTGTTTAGGTTTACCTGGACTTTTTACAGGAACCCATAGAATTCTCTACCAGATGACTTGTCCTGCGTGATCACATGGATCTTACAGAGGCTTTGCCATCTGGAACTTGCAGAGACCTCTAAACAAGAAGTGATTATCTAGAAACTACACTACAGGCCAGAAGTTTGGCACCAACAATATCAAATGCTTTCAAGGTGAACGGAACAGTACAGTAAAACAGCAAATTCAATTCAACTTATCACTAAATGATCTGGGACAAGGCAGACAGGTGGCTATGGTTTAGTAAAATTAAGACACACTCGGGCGGGAGCAGTTGCAAATCAGGTTCTGACATTAGTAAGCAAATAAACCTCTAACACGAACATGAATGTCAGTGCAAGTTTACAAACAAAGGGGACAATTTAATTCTTTGTGGATAAAGCATAAAGATGGCACCGACCCAATACGCGGATCAGTATCGATCCAATGACGACTCAAATAGCTGGATCTGGTATCGATGGCACTGGGCACTGTGGTAAAGCTGGTTTATTTTTGACATTTGTGCCAATTACTACATATTGATATGACAATGAGCAGAACAAGCAACGCAACACATTACAACTCCAAAAGAAAATCATGCAATTATACCGTTTAATTTCCTTAACACCACCAGCTCTCACTCACAATCTCAATGTGTTCATGATGGTTTTAGCACAACAGGATTAGGGACAGTCACAAAATTACAGAACTGTGCTTAAACAAACAATTTTAAGATATTACAGTATTTTAATAATAAATAATTTAGCATATACATATGGGGGTATAATTATTATTGTTCTAGTTATTGTCATTTTAGCCTTTCCCCTGCTTTCCTCCCACTTAAATATTTCCCTGTCGTTATCCTGTATTAGCCCAGACTGTGCTTGACATCCTGTCACTGTCCTCATCCTTTATAGTGAAATGTATATTGCAAATATAGGTGTAAGTATCTCTAAAGCTTTCTTGTAATAAAACTACTGAACCATTGCCCACTGTATCAATGTTATACTGGATTATACAGTAGTTTCTGCCCCTAATGTTCAGTATTGAAACTACTCTTAAAGAAGTTGCCATTTAAACAGTGTAATATTATATAACTGTAGAATTTAAGCAAACCCAATAAGCTAAGGTCCTGCAAACATGCATGCAATAAAATTTGAGTAAGAATGCTTTCTAGCAGTTGTAGATTGTGCTCTTACCCAGGAGCAAATCTTAAATAAGTCAGAATCTCAGTGAAAACTATGTAAGTTGGTTTTTACTCATTAGTGTTTTACTCATTAGTGGACAAAGCTCTGGAGCAGAGTTGCATCATCGATTATGCAACGCCATGAACAACCGTGGCAAGGGATTTACGAGGAAGAAGGCAGAAACTGAGCGAACACACTCACTCTCACATATAAACTGAGATATTCAGACCGACAATGTCCGACAGGAATGCTGAATAAATTGTGCTGTTTCACCAAGTGCTCATTCCAAAAAGCTGACGTACTCGCATCATGACAAAAACTCAGGTTCCGACTCCATTAGCAACCATTTCCTCATCACCATGGTGATTCTTTTACAGGGTTTAGAACACAAAACATTGACGACATGTCTGACTCAGCACATGAAAAATGTGACACGAGGTCACCTACATCCATCCATTCCAGTCAGACAGGCGTGTCATATCGGTCATGTTTCTCTCTCTCTCTCTCTGAGCACCTTCATGAATTTTGATCGATTACGGGTCTGACTTCATGAATTTTGATTGGCCGCTGTATGACTTCATGAATTTTGATTGGCTGTTATCTGCCCAAGGTGGTTTGCGTGGCGACAGGAAGTCCAGGAGCCATGACGGTTTTTGGTCCCCGTAGATCCAAAAGCAGACAACAATGAGACGTTAGTCATCTTCTTACCAGGGAAACGAGGAAACATTTCCATTAAGGTCATGTCCAAAACAATCATTACTTGGAGATTTGTTTACAAATTTGGTAATGTGGTAATTATAAATATATATATATATCTATAGCAATGAGAATTTTTCAGAGCTGCCTTTACCTGGTATAAAAGGTATTTATACAAGTCACAAGGCGGCAGTGCTGGGGAATAACTAACTAAAATTGGTTATGCGTTATGCTACCAACTTATTTACTACTTTCAATAGCTTATTTGTAGTGAAACTACTTTTAAAAAGCTGTAGCTTTAAAAATACCTTTTATCTTTTACAACACTCTTGTGGCAAAACTCTACATTGATACAAAAAATGTGTTTTTCTCTTTAAAAAGTATTTTCAAATACCAGCTGTTTCTTGAATGTTGAATTGGCAGAAGTGGCTTGTGATAGGTTACTAAACCATTGCATAGCAGTGTGCTCTTGGCAGCTGCGAGATGGAGTCAGAGGACAAGGTCCACCTTGGCAAAGACTGAAGCAAGAATTCGAGGCTAAGGCTGTGCAATATAAGATTATATTGTTAAACATTTATATTTTCATATCAATTCTGTGGTGTACCAAGTCAAATAGGGCACGTGACACTTCATGTGCACTAACTAAGCATACATTTTAAGGCTGTTGTAAGTCGTTTTGAAAAAAAAAGCCTCTGCCAAGTATAATGTACTGTGATGTAAAGACAAGGTGCAGGCTGTATAAAATCCAACTTCAGACTTTGGACATGCCTGGCATAAGCACAACCTTTCTGATGTACAATAAATGCGTCATTAAACAACAGCTGGAAATATTGGACAAATATAAGCATCGGTCCAATCCTGATGACTAAAAAAGCAATTATTGGCTGATTGCAATATTATCAAGAATCCCTAGTGATTACTAAATTAAAACAGGATCTTGACTGTAGCTTAGACACTGTTTAAAAGTAGCTTCTGCAGCACTGTAAGACGGGAAAAGTTTGATATAATTTTATTTCTGCACTTCAAGTCACAGACATACTGTACCACACACACACCCCTAAAACAAGGCAGAGCTGAAGATTTACTGTTGAGGGTGACTCTCTTCCCTACTGCTCATATCTCTCCAGTCTGCCTCCTTTTATTAGGCAGGAATAAACACCTATTTATTTATTCCACAGACTTTCATCTGTCAGAAGCCACATGGACTTATAGTGTTCCATCTCCTCCACAAAATAAGTAATAAGAGCTCAACGCCCCACGGAGAAAGAGAGAGTATACCAGATGGAAGTGTAAGAGAATTACTTTTAATAATGACAAGCACAAGCAGGTGTATCTGACAGAGGGGAAGAGCTTTTAGAATATTTCAGTCTGGAGCAGGACAGGGACACGCAGACATACATAAAATTGGCTGTTCTGATAACTAACGTGATGGAAAAAATTTGTTTCAAAAAATGTTCATTCTGCTCTTATATTGAGCTCCTGCAACACTGCTAAAGAGCCATTACAAATGCATCATGTGTAGCAAACTGAGTTATAGCGCAGCTGAGTGTTTAAAAGGTTAGACATCATGTTAGCAGATGACATTTACACTTAAACAAACACACACAGCTGACCTGCTACACAATGACACAAAATTTAATAAGAATAAACAAATATCAAAACACAGAGACACTGATGAAGCATGAAGCAGCACCTGAGCTTGCGTGAGTATGTGTTTAACACTCAGTGAGTAGAGGATAATTCTGATTTAACACCATGTCAGTAGTAAACACAAACACATACACATGTGCAAAGAAGAAGAAAAGCATGAAATAACTCAGATCCATCCATCTTTCATTACATCTATCTTTATTTCTCTTTCTGTTCTGTCTATCTATCTGTTTATCTACCTTTCTTATCCCTTCTCTTTTCTTCTTTCTTTAACATATGTATTTGTCTTTATTTTGTACTATCAATCTGCCTGTTAATTTATGTATTTAATTTATTTTTCTCTCTTTAATCCAACCTCTTTTTGCTCTATCTGCCTGCTTGTGTCGTTCTTTCTTTCTTTCTTTCTTTCTTTCTTTTTCTTTCTTTCTTTCTTTCATCAATCTATTCTTTATCTCATTTCTTGTTTCCAACCAACCATCCATCCGTCCATCCATCCATCTTTCTATCAATCTACCTGTTTGCCTATTTATCTACTTTTCTATCTCTTTTTGATCCGCCTGTTTGAGCTCTTTTGCTTTCTATCTTTCCATCCATGCATTCTTCTTTCTCTCTCCCTCTGAGTTGCATAATTCAAAGTCAAGTCAAAGTGAAAAACAATATTTTACAGCATTCTGGGTCGAGTGGTTTCAACCCAGGCGGCAACAATACAACAAGCACAGCTGAGAAAACTACAAAAGAAATATTTAAAAATAAATTCAGGGTAATGAGGCCAAATGTCTTCTTATTAAGTGTTGACAGCAGTGTCATGCTTGAATCACTTCTTGAAAACTGATTGAGCTGTTTTACATCTCAAATTGTCTTATATACACTTTAATACAGTTAAAGAGCAAAATGACTAACTGCTAATACTGCTGTTTAAATCTCTATTCTGTACAGTCACACCCAGTCCAACACTTGTGTGTTAATTGCATGTTAAAGCAACTGTAGATTGTAATGTTTTATTTTGTGTATTTTTTACTCTTTGTGCAGTTAGAACAAAAAGCAATTTCAGGATTTTATTTTCTCACTATACTATAACTATACAATACTATAAGAGTCTGACTATAAGAGCTGTACTTTGTAACTGTACTGTACAGTCCAAGTAATTTTTACTTGGACCGATGTTAACAACTTTCACTTTCTACTTATAATAAAGGTGAGAAGCATTCCAGCACGTTTCAATTAGTAATCATTACAAGTGACCCTGTAAGTAATTTTCAAGTAAATGATGACAGAAAATCCTAAACCTTGAGTTGGTACAACAAACCCGGGTATGTCTATGTGAACACAAGCAAGTTAAAGCATTAAAGTCTTTAAGTGATTTTTCTTGTAATGACTAAACTGAACTAATAGCAATACAATGCTTTTTATACTTAAGAACTGTTAATCACAGACAGCTTTACTAAAGTACTATTTCCAATGATGACTTTTAACTTTTATTGCAGTCACTTGCAAGAATTTTTATTTTTACTGAAGTACGAGTTCCAGGTGCTCTGTACTCCACTGCACAGGATGATGTAACTGGCTAAACATACATAATGCAGTTGCAAAGAAACCTCTTCAGTGAGGGCTGAAAGTCTCAGAGGGCTGAAAGTCAGAAAGTCTCCTTAGACATTTGTACACTGCATACAGAACTAAATAAGCAACAAAGTGATTATTAAACCCTAAATACAATAAATAGTCCAGCTATAATATCTTATGAAATTCCAATCACCCATAGCAGCATTTTGATATTAACAATGCATGCCAACTTTAACAGTGAACAATAAAATGTTCATTTATGACCAAATTTCAGAATAATCATGTTTTATTTGGTGATAAAGTCAGAGAGGCCAGACTGAGATGGTTTGGACACGTCCAGAGGAGAGACAATGATTACACAGATAGAAGGATGCTGAGGTTGGAGCCACCAGGCAGGAGGCTGAGAGGAAGACCAAAAAGGAGACTTATGGATGCAGTGAAAGAGGACATGAAGTTAGTTGGTGTGAGGGTAGAGGATGCAGAAGATAGGACTAAATGGAGACAGATGATTCGCTGTGGCGACCCCTGAAGGGAAAAGCCGAAAGAGGAAGAAGAAGAAGAAGAAGATTTTTAATTACAAGTTAAAAATAATGTAGAAAATGTACACTACCAGTCAAAAGTTTGGACACACCTTCCCATTCAATGTTTTATTCTTTATTATCACGACTATTTACACTGTAGATTCTCACTGAAGACACTATGAATGAACACATATGGAATTATGTAGTAAACAAAAAGTGTGAAATAACCCAGAACATGTTTTATATCTTAGATTCTTGAAAATAACCACCCTTTGCTTTGATCACTGCTTTGCTTTGCACACTCTTGGCATTCTCTCGATGAGCTTCATGAGGTAGTCACCTGAAATGGTTTTCCAACAGTCTTGAACGAGTTCCCACAGATGCTGAGCACTTGTTGGCCCTTTTGCCTTCACTCTGCGGTCCATCTCATCCCAAACCATCTTGATTGGGTTTGGTCAGGTGACTGTAGAGGCCAGGCCATCTGGCGCAGCACTCCATCACTCTCCTTCTTGGTCATATAGCCTTTACACAGTTCATTTATAGTTTTGATGCCTTTAGTGAGAATCTACAATGTAAATAGTAATGAAAATAAAGAAAAAACTTTTGACTGGTAGTGTATGTGCACAAAGATTTTTTAAGAATTTGTGGGTTTTGCAAGATACTGCAGCGGCACATTTAAGGTGTACGGTTTAGTTTGGAAAATGAATTCTGAATGCTACAGTGAACAAGATAAGGGCACATGTACAGAGATCTCTCTCTGACTCACAGTGTTGATGGAGTGAGATGGTTTTTATGTGATCTATTACTTACATTAAGTTTAAGTCTAACAGCACAGACACAGTGTAGGCCTTTAATAAATAAAAAACTGAATACCTCTAACAGCAAACCATTTTGTCAAAGAGTGTTAACTCACCCCATTTTTTGCCAATTTACTGCCATTTTTAAATTAGCCCCTATGTATTAACATGGGACTGCAGTTTTAAGATTCAATATTAGTGTTACATGAGTGCTAACATTCGGCACCAGTTTTACATCATGTTGGGGTTTGTAAGTATTGCAAAGACTGAGATTTTCTAAAGGCTGTGCAAGAAAAATGAAGTTGGCCTGAGATTTTCCAAAGGCAATAAATAAGAAAAATTAAGCTGCCTTTATTTTTCTCAAGAGGTACTTAAAGAAAAGCTTGAGATCTGCTGAATAACTGTTGCTTGTTATTCTTGAGTCGGCCTTGCAAGGTTTTCACACTTTTCATACACAAGTAGGAACGAGTAGATATTCTACATTTTTAACCTGTCGTTGCTCACCAGTTCAGATTAATGACTTACTTTCTCTATTAAAACTACACTGTGCCCAGAACTTTGTCGAGTGTTGATTGATTTTCAAAATTCTTTCACTGTTGCATTCAGAATATTTAGTTGATTTATAATTTGAACGTGTAACTAAAATTTCTCGCGAAATCACTGTTGTCAAGCTATATGTTCATATCAATACTAGGGAACAATGTCCATTTTTAACCAAGTTTAACAACAAAATGTGTCTGTTTTTGCCATTACAAGTTGCAACAGATGTTAAAATGTGACTGAATGTGTGATTGTATTAATTAAAGTGAGGGCATGATTACAGCTTCCATAAGCAATAGTGACAATTCTCTATACTATAATAAATGATTTTATCTATAAGTTAACATTTTTATTTCAATTTCATTTACTTCAACTTAAAATAATTCATGCAATCAGGCTTATTATCTCTTGACACATAACAGCAGTGGACATGTAAAAGAATGAGGCTTCATGGTAATGCTGAGGAGTTAAAATGGGGATGAATATGACCACCTGCATTTGCTGATGGACAGAGCAGTGGCAGGCCATTTAGACTCGCTCACACATTCTAATGGAGAGAGAGAGACAGAAAGATGGAGAAAGAGAAAGAGGAAAAGAGAAAAAAGATGGAGAGATTGGTGGACAAGGGAAGACTTGTCCCGGTTAGCGCAGCGGGAGAAGCATTCGAGGCCAGCAAATCGATTACAAATGAGCCTCCATCACACACACACACACACACACACCCTGAGTCAGACAGAGGCACAGGAGACATTTCTCCAGGTTAGGCGGAGGTCAGAGTTTTCATTCTTCCTCCAAACAGCGGAGGCGTGCAGAAGTGATGAGAGCAATACGACAACAGAAAACTGGAATTTACGAGGCTGATCATCTCCTCCGTATGTCACACTGTCCTCCTCCCTAAAACAAGCCGAATTTACAGCCTTTGCCTTCAACGAAACACTCATTTTTGGAGTGGGACAACAGCGATGCAGGAGTTGAGACAGACGTATGAGGTGTAAGAGTAGACATGTCACCTCTAACTATTAAAGTCTATGCATATAAAATATTTACATACATGTATATATAGGCATACATGTAAATGGAAAAGATTTGCAGGAGAATATCTCATGAATTTGACTGAGAGAATGGCGGGAGAATGCAAAACTGTGATCTAAAATTGATTTATTTTTTCTTCATTAATTAGATTACTTCAATGTATATTCTCTTCGGGAATAACATTTATAATGAAGTTTCCCATCCATATACGGCACATTTATTTGTACTGCGGAAAGGTAGCACTTAATGCAACGCATGAGCTAATAGCACAGTTAAAATGGCTGTGGAAGTTTTACTCAGTGAACTAACATGACATAAAGCTTGCAGTTTGGTAAAAGTAAAAAAAACAAACAAACAAAAACTTCACTACCACAAATTTAATCACACATTTGAATGCACACTACCCACACTAATAGATGAGGCTCCTGAGGAACACCGCACAAAACCTGAAAAACCTGCAGCTGTAGCTACCACAGTTGACCAGCTTCTCAAGAAATCCCCCAAATATTCAACAAATACGGGGCCCTTACAGTGAAGGTGGTGGAATTTATCTCTCTGGACAACCAGCCGTTCTTTGTTGTGGAAGATGAGTGTTGTGTTCATTTTGTGGCAAATTTCCGGAACTTTTGCCAGCAGAGTAAGGGCCGGTGTCCACCAAACGCATTTTTTTTTCTGCTGGCAGCGCCAATTTTAAATACAAAACATATTAGCTGCAGCAGAGAAAAGCCGATGGATATGTTTTTTTTGTTGTTGAAATCTGCTGAATTTTTAGAACAGTGCTGCGCTCGTCAATGTCACTTGTCTCTTGCTAACCAATCAAAATCGAGGAAGGGGCAGGCCATACGGTGTCAAGAACTCACTACAAATGGCGGAGTATTTGGAGCAGCTATAGAGACACCAAGACCAGACTCCGTGCATCCAAACTCATCTCAAAGACATGTAAGAATCTATTTCAAACACTGCTACTAATGCTAAAATGCGATTTCTCTCCATCTTGTGGGCTAAATGAGCGATCCCAAAAAACCCCAAGTTGAAATACAAAACGAACGCGGAAGTGCCTGATGGTGCTTCTCGTAACTTAGCAACAACGAGCGCTGAGAGAAAGCACAGAGTAAACGCTCTGGAAGTGAGGTTTTGAGCGCTCTTAGCTGAAAAAAACATATTTGGACACATACCGCTCCACTCTGGCTTCACGTCCGTATAATTAATGTTATATAATTCAACAAAACATACACACCAAAAATGTATACACTTATTAAATAAATCCATTCAGAAATATTAATAACAATTACTTTAGTCCTCATTTCGCCACATTCATGGGTACATTGACACGTCCCAGTATCATATTCTATTAAAATTTATCTTGTCCCAAAACGCAAAGGCTTTTTCTAGAATTCTTAAATTATAAATCGTCTGTTTGTAGTCCAATCCTGTGTGTTGCTAACTTCAGATAGTTGTCAAGATAGATAGATAGATAGATAGATAGATAGATAGATAGATAGATAGATAGATAGATAGATAGATAGATAGATAGATAGATAGATATTATCTATATTCGCCTGATGGTAAAACTATTTCTGGAATAAAGTTTGTGAAAAAAAGTTCATAAATGAGTCCGTGAGGCGTTTGCTTAGCAGGTCACTCTTTTGGTCCTACGTGGAATTACACAACCCAGCGAAACATGTGAGCTAAATGCAGAACTTCGTTATTTCTCTCCAGACAGCAGCTACAGAAGTGCTTATTAGGTTGGTAATTAAAGTCTCAATGGAGTTACATAAGTATGACCACAATATTATTTTTCATCTCACACACTGCACTCTCCTCCACAGAAAACTCAGTTTAAACAGATATGTAATGACATGCAGTAGTCTAATGATGTGGCTAATCAAGCTTAATTCCTTGCATTAGCAAACTACATTTAATTATTCATTAGGCTACTATACATACATTTAAAACACAAATACTTTATAAACTTCAGCACTTTCACTTACCACATCTTCATTAATTATTTACCACACGAAAACTTCCAAGATGAATATTTTTGGTCTCTCAACCTAGAATCAATACGGTCAGTTGTAGTGCATTAATTTAGATAATAATTATTAATTTAATATATTTGGCAGTGTATTCATTTAGAGTATTACTTTTGGGAAAAGAGTGGATGTACTCAAAAGCGTGTTTTCAAATGAAATACAACAAAAATGTGATACCAGTGTTAGTGAAACTAATTGTTTTTCTATTCCATTATATTTCAGATCATACGCTTGGTTAGTCTTTTACTGTACTCCAATTCCAAATCATTTCAACTCATAATCTAATTAAGCTTTACACTGAATTTTAAGTTCAGTTCCAACGTATTTCATATTCAAGACGTATTCCAATTCATAAGTGCCAATTCCAGTTTTGCAAAAGATGAACATTACACAACCACTCAGTCTTCAATACACTGTCACTCGGTCACTATTTAACACACTGCCTCACTTTGTTTACAAGTTGTAAATAGAGGTATATATTATATGTATATCTTAAATTATTTTAATTCCTTGCCAGCTTTATCCATCTTTGCCAGTGAAATTGGTTCCGAAAGAAGATTTGACGACGATAAGAAGCTGATATTTGGTTGTAGTTGGAGACAAACAAGCTAATATCACATTACTTGCAAGTCTGAGCTATATAAATAGAAGGTGTGTATTTATGTTTGCAGAATTCACAGACGGTCTGTTTTCTTGAGATGTTTCTTGCAATTATTATTTATTGTTATTGTGGAATGTAGATGAATGCCAATGTGCAAGAATGTTCAATGTCTTAAGCCAGCTGCTATTTTTTGCACATTACAGGTATGCTTTTATTACCATAAAACACGTTGAGAATGTCTGTGTATGCTAAAATAAATATCTTTGTACATTCATTCATGCAGCTGCACATTTTTGCAGATTTTTGCTACAGTAGAAACAAGCCGGTGGCAATAATAATAATAATAATAATAATAATGTTAAGCAAGGAAAGTTGGTATAGAGGATATTATACCTCACTGAATATACAGCAGGTTTTTACAAAGACAGATAAAGAGAGTACAGATTCTAATATCACACGAAATAAACAAGAATAAACCTATCAATATATGTCAGATTGGTATGCATTGAGCTAGACAGTAGATGTGGATGGTGGTGGTCTATTGTTTAGAGTACTCACCTCTGGCCGAAGAGGTTGTGGGTTCAAATCCTAACTCCAGCACTACCATCACTGGATCCCTGGGCAAATACCCATACCCCAAGTTACTCCAGGAAGACTGTATCTGTTATAAGGTAACGAAAATCGCTCTGGACAAGAGTGTCTCCTAAATGCCATAAATGTTAATGTAGATACTGAGCTAGACACTAGAAACCTACTTGTACAATAAAGATTCTTGAATGAAACTATAAAAATAAACCTATCAATAGATAATCAGATATCAGATCTGTAGATATCAGGCATTTCATTATAGCGAGAGCATTTGTAAACACTGACCTTACAAATGAATGAATGAATGAATGAATGAATGAATAAATAAATAAATATTGGCTAAATGACTTTTATTAAAGAAATATTTATGGCCAAAAAGGATCTATTGCTCTAAGTAGAAGTGTACATTCCTAGCATTTATCGCACATCCTTATTCAGAGACACATACATCAACACAGATGGACAGAAGACAGTCGCCCATCTCCAGCGAAAGAGGAATGTAAGCGTGAGAGCTTGACCCCAACTCCAATGGACAGCAGCAGTTTTATTAATACACTTAATTTAATGCACCCAGTCAGCATGAGTAAAATGTCAATCCCTTCACCAATTACACCATAAAGTGTCCCGCTCCCGCCCTCATCGCCGCTCTTTCACTATCATAATTGCCATCTTTTCACTGCTGTGGGGTGTGTGTGTGTGGGAGTGTTTACACTCACAGGACACTTTTTAAGAACTTCCAAATTTTATCTACTCATAGACCACTTTATAAATAAACCCTTCCTTTTCCCACGTCGCTCTCTCTCGCTCTGCCTCTCTATCTTTTCCTACCTTTACCTCTCTCTATCACAGACACTTATTTTCAGGGGTGTTAAGTAACAAACTGCTCACATTAATGTAATTAAGTAGGTTTTTCGGGTGCTTGTACTTTTATGAGACGGTAATTTGACTTGTGCTCGAGAACAAAGTTGCACTACTTTTACACATTTCGTTACAGAGTATGGCAACAAGTTGAAGTAACATGCAAAGTTTGGGCGGCTTTTAAAAGAGCTTAAGCTAGAGTTAAAGTTGGAGAAAAGATTTTTATATGACATCAAACTATAAAAATAAAAGTATCAGTAGGTGTCAGATCTGTAGACATCAGGCATATCATTACAATGACAGCATTTCTAAATATGTACTTCACAAGCCATCAAACATAAATACAGGAATAAAAATGATGCACAATATTTGTTCAGTAAATATCAACATCTAAAACGTAACTAGTACTCTGAGTATGCTTTGCAAAGAGCACTTAGTTACTTGAGTACTTTTTAACACCAGTACTTTTACTTGTAATCGAATATTATTTAATCAATGTAAGAGTAGAAATATTCAATAGAGTGCTCTGTTAGATGAACATGAGTGATTATTTGTCATTGTGAACACACCACAGCACAGCTCACAGTGCACCACAACGAAATGTGACCTCTGCATTTGACCCATCCGTAGAGGGGCAGTGGGCAGCTAACATGGGCAGCGCCCGGGGAGCAGTGCTTGGGAACAGTATCTTGCTCATGAGTACCTCAGTGGTAACTTTACCGGTGCTGGATTCAAACCTCCAACCTTCTGATCACTGGGCGAACACCCTACCGTTATGCCACCAACTGCTCCAAAACTCTTTCCATCAGGGCTCGTATTTTTACATGTGAGAATGTTTTACGTCTTGCTAGAAAATAAGAGACAGGGTTTAGCAAAGAACGAGAGAGAGAGAGATGGATAACAGTTCCCATTATTTACCTCTTCACACTCAGCGTTTAGAGTTTTAGTCCAATCTTACCATTTACTCTGCAATTCCTCCAGCCATAGAGAAAAACCTGCAGCCAAATAAATGTGTGTTTGAGTGTGTGTGTGTGTGTGTGTTTGATGTGCTGATGGAGGTAGAAAGCTGTATAAAGGTAAGGGACTAAATGCCCACAACTGTTTCACATTGCATCTATTAGTGTGTGGAACTCTCTCTCCACTTGATGGGAGACAACAACCACAATTATCCTGAAAACTGCAGGAGAAAGCTGATGATATTTATGGTGACGTGTGTGTGTGTGTGTTCGATCTGCTGTTGGTGATGTTGACTTGTATGTGTGTGTATTGTGTGTAAGCAGTCAGGTGCATCAGCAGCATCGATTGTGTGTGTGTGTGTGTGAGTGTGTGTGTGTGTGTGTGTGTGTTTAGCCTCCTCCAGCCTTGTTCATCAGCTCACCTTATAAATGGCCTTTAGTGAGTTTATACACACACACACACACACTCGTGAAGATGATGGATGAATGGATGGCTTAGTGTGATCTGAGAATGTATTTCTCTCAGTAAAGGATGGGTCTCCGGGGCTGCTTTCAGGTAATCCGGGGTGTGTGTGTGTGTGTGTGGAGTTCAGTAAGCCTCACTCTTACTGTTTGTGAAGAGGTGAGTGTCAGCAAGAGTCTATAATGCTATAGAAACTAGCACTAAGACATCAGAAAGAGAGAGAGAAGGAGAGAGGGGGGAGGGAGAGAGAGAGGAAGGGAGGGAGGGAGGGAGGGAGAGAGAGAGGAAGGGAGAGAGAGAGAGAGAGAGAAGATTTGAGATTTGAGAGAGATTTGGAAGAAGGGGGGGGAAAGAGTGAAAGACTGAAGGAGAGAAAGAATGAGAGTGTTTGATACTGGACATTACTCACTCCAGCTAAGACCTCTCCACCTTTAAAAAGACACTTTCTGAAGCCGAAAAGCATCACAACTGAAAAGCTCCTTCACACACACACGCACACACACACCAGTCCAAACCACTTCTGTAGAAAAAGACTTGAAAAGTAGAAGAAGAAAAGAAGAAAACTGCTGCCATTTTTCATCAGGAAGAAAACAGGTTTTAACTTCATGGCCACATGAACACTTCTCAACCTACTAATCATACAAATAAATAAACAAATAAATGTGTAAATAAATATATAAATATAGGGCCAGACTTTCTTCAAAGCACATTGATGAACGAGTCACATTTCACTTTTTTGAGATTTTGGAGGAAAAAAAGCATCTTTTGATTAACTATTTATGGGATGGAGGAGAGATTTCATCTATTTTTCAAAAACAACTCTCATGGCAAAAGGCGTTTGGGTTTTAAACACTCGTGCAATCCAGAAAGACAGTAAATCGCCAAGCTCTGATCTATTATTAAACAGTAATAATAATAATAATAATAATAATAATAATAATAATAACAACAGCAACAACAGTTTGAAACACAAGGCAACAGGAAGCTATTAATAACCCAAAATGATATGAATGATTTACTAATCTGCGTTAAATCCCATATCATCTGCAGACTTAATTATATATGTCCGAGGTTATTAAAGGTGCACTAGAATAAGCGAATGCTTGTGCCCCATTTGAAATCTGCATGTGGAACTGTGCCAGATGGCTGGTTAAGACCAAATTTTCGCTCCACAATCTGGCTGGTGACAAGTTTACTCTCTTATTCTACAACAAACTCTGGGAACATGAATAGTTGATGATTGGCATAACTCTTATGTGATACTTCATTACAGATGCAGAACCGTCTCGATTCAACAACCTCCATAATCTCTCACTGCAGAAATCTGCGCCTCCAAATTTGCGAATGTGCTCACGCTGCCTCATCTATGGGTCTATGAGCACATTGGTATGAAATTATTCTTTTACTGTCTGAACAACATATTTGTTTGTCTGTAATCCACAAACATTTCAGATGGAGAGAAGGAACCTAAATCTCTCAACCTGCTTGGAAATTCATATGAAGCACTGGCTTGGGTGTTTGCGGAATACATTCATTTTCTGACTGGGTAAGACGCCACATTTTTTATTTCTCCGAGAAGATTAGATAAACAGGTAGCGGGGCTTCTCGAATGACCTTGGTTACCCAGAATGATGTTTGGTGAGTGAGGTGCATCAGAGAAATAAGGTGAAAGTCCTTCACTCCCTGTAGAAATCTGCAATTTTTTGAAGCTTAAAAACAGAAACTCAGGATTTGAGATACTTAGCCCACTCAGAACATGGCTAGAAAAGGAGGTCAAGGATTTGGCCCAACTCTTGTATTGAGAGACAGATGCTTTTAAACTGAGCCAGGCTCTTTAGAGCATGCTGGGAACAAGTGTAAAATAGAGGAAGAAAAGAACAAAAAACAGTGTACTGAAGAGACAAATTAAAAAAAAATGAAAGGGCATTAATTTAGCTGTCAGTTCGGTGTGAAGAAAGATGCTCAAAAAATACAAAATATGTCTACAAGGACAGAACATCACTAATCAAATAACCCACCCAACAACAAATAATCAACCAAACACTTTACCAAATATACCAACCAATACCAACCAGCCAAATATCCTATCGAACAACCAATCACCTGATCTAACCTTTTACCTACAAGCCAAACATCTTACCAACCAATCAAACACTTGACCAACCAGCCAAATATCCTATCAAACAACCAATCACCTAACCTAACCTAACCTCTTTCCTACAAGCCGAACATCTTACTAACCCACCAAACATCTAACCCAACATCTTATCTATAAGCTAAACAAACTACCAACCATTCTACCAATGAGCCAAACAGCTAACCTAACATCTTACCTACCAGCCAAGCAGCCAGCCAAACCAGCAAACATGCCAATTAGCAACCATCTAAACACCTTTCCAAACAACCAAACAGCCTACCATCTTATACTTACAATAAAACTTCCACTATCCAAATGGACAAATACCCTACCAAACATTCCACCTACCAACCAACCAAATATTCTATCAACCAAAGATCTATTTAAGCAAACATCTCATCAACCGACCACCTGAACAAACATCTTAGCTGTAGTTAGAATGTTTGGTTGATAGGATGTTGGTTGACTGCAAGTTAGGATTGTTAGTTGGCTGTTAGGTAAGTAGGTGGAATGCTTGTTTCCAACAAACCAAACTCCCTACCTACCAACCAAACATTTAACCATCCAAACAAACTAATAGCCAATCTACTAAACATACAGTAAAACAAACATCAACCAACTACTCCAACAAGTCTTCTACCTATCAAACCAACACCACACACA
This sequence comes from Distichodus sexfasciatus, assembly GCA_032718565.1. Lineage (NCBI taxonomy): Eukaryota > Metazoa > Chordata > Actinopteri > Characiformes > Distichodontidae > Distichodus > Distichodus sexfasciatus. The sequence goes on along the minus strand of JAVGVS010000052.1, from coordinate 521,211 downwards.
ACAAGCATTCTAACTTAACTACCAACCACCATACCATCCTATCTAACCTTTTAACCAGCCAAAAACCCAGTAAACAAACAGAGCAGTCCAGAAAGCAGAACAAAACCCCAACAAAGCTCTTAGTACAAGCATGAATAAAAGACAACACAAACAAAATACCCTACTTTCATGCCTCATTCAGGGCGGAGAGAAAAGCTAGTGGGATTAGCTCCTGTCCACCAATACACAGAGAGCTAAGGTGGAAGAGCTCTCAGACTTAAACAACTGCTTGGTGCCATCCTTGATTGAAATGTGTTTCGAGAGGAAGGCAGAACGAAGAGGAAAATGACAAGAGAAGCAGAACTGCATTATACACATTAGTTTGGAAGTTCAATGTACATCAACGATGTGACGTTTATATAAAAAAGTGTGAAAAGTGGAGTTTGTGGGAGCTGCTGCACATAGAAATTTACATCAGTGTGTTAGCAGCTGCAGTTCACACAAAGTGTGGCCCTTGTAACCTCGATCCAGCACACAGACACCTCGATTACACACATTTCTACCTCAGCACCTGCTACAGAACGCCAGCTAGAACACAAGATGCCAACACAAGTCCCAGAGGGACAAGAATCAGAAGCTCTGGAAACCGAAGAGGCTTTCAAATACATCAGGCTGATCCACTGCCTTCAGGTGCTTACAAGCCTAATCCACATTCACAAGTACTACACTAAAGTGAGGCTTTAATGTAGAAATCTATGGAAACTAATCAAACCCTTCACCACTTCACATTTGCTCAGATCAGTTCATTTGATAAGGACTGTCCTCGATGTGTGTGTTCTGTTCCATTTAAGAAAATACTGCCATTTGCAGTCGTGTGCCTCTGTCCAGTGCAAGTTAAAATGGAATCATTTTTTTTTTCTCTAACTGTAAATAGATGAACAAAGAAATTGTGCTGACTGGCTGGATGGATGGATGGATGGATGGATCGACAAGTAGACAGATGAAATGATGCATGGATAGACAGAGAGGGTTTAAATGCTGGATGGATGAGTGGATGGACAAACAGACATATATGTAAATGGACAGATGAACAGATAGTAAGAGAGACAGGGTCAGGCGTGTATATTGTGACACCACACGCCTGGCACATGCCCACACCGCCGCTCCGGCACCAGGACAAGCGCCGTTTCAGCACCAGGGACAACAATCGCTTGTCATGACCAGGGCCAGCTCCTGTTTACAAACATTACTGACCATGTGGAACTGGAGCCCCGCCCCTATCAATGCACAGCTGGACCGACATTACTGCCTCATTGTGGCTCATTACGGGGAGAATAAAAGAAGACGCCGAAGAGCCACACGCGGTCGGCGAGTGACACACACTAAGGACACCTGCACCCTGACCTCTAACTATTTGTGTGTTTTCCCCCCCGATTTCTCTCTCTCTGCTTTACCTCACCAGACTCACCCACCACGGAGTGGCCCTGACGACACCAACACCTGCACTACCTCACGACGAACTCCACGAGCACAGCGATGGACTTCGACCTACCTTCCCCTTTCACGGACTTCCCCCTCACTGTGATTCATAATAAAAAGGAGCCCCTCCGGCTCATGTTAAACTTGCGTTGTGTTTTGTGCATTTATTCCACAGGTACCCGCCACAATATGTATACACCGGAGGTGTGAGTGTGCTGTGTTGTAGAGTGGACATGAGCAGCATTATGTTGTGATTAAGAGCCAACACCGATCACGTCTGTCTTCCCGTTTGTGATGTCGTGTGGAGCTTATTGTACATCACCTACCTGAACAAGAGACCGTCAGCACCAACACACACACAGATACACACATTGTCTGGCAGATAAAACCAGTGAGCGAGGAAGTAAGCGAGTAGAATATAAAAAGCTATTTTAATATATAATCAGCTGTTGTCAGGTTAAATAACACCATCAGCAGTGCTGCAGTTTCCATGTTCTGGCAACAGCTACAGCCTGTCACTGATAACACAATTTAGAAAAATCAATTGTGTAGTGTGTGTGACAGAGAGCAAGAGCCAGTGACTGAGTGAGTGAAACAGAGAGAGAGAGAGAGAGAGAGAGAGCGAGAGACAGAGCTGCTTCATTCACCCTGGAATTCTCATTAAAGTGAGACAGTGATGAAAGTGTGTGTAGTACAGTGAGGTTTAAATGAGTGGACATGGGGCAGATGTGATGATGTCTCTCCAGAGAGAGAGATAGAAGGACAGACAACATTCTCTCTCTCTCTCTCTCTCTCTCATCTAAATTTAATCCCGTCTTACCCAATGTTTCCTCCAGTGTCTAATTAAGAGATCTGACACACAACGATTTCATCTCTCAGGATCTGTCTCACGTCATCTACCTGCAGGTACAAAAGTAGTGACTGAATGGCTGCAGCCTATAAGATCTAACACACAAACACCCACCCACACACACACATACACACACACATCATCATCATCATCTTTAACATCTCATTTCTATTTTAGTGAAATATAATAATACTGATTAACTAATATAAAAATATTTTAATATATAATACTTACCGTTCACACTTTCCTCTTTTAGCAGACTCTCTCACAATGCTATACTGAATATTATAATGATTATTTATCTTTACAAAAAGCGAATACTTACTCTGTTGTATTTACAACTTACATACTCCTGTTAGTGATACACACACAGACACACACACACACACTTTCTTAAAGTTCTACTTTAATAGATTTTAAAAGAATGAGAGTCAGCGAGATCATGTCTCAGAGACTGTCTCAAGAATAATAATAATAATAATAATAATAATAATAATAATAATAATAGATTTTAAAGCTGCCAACTCACAGACAATGTACAGAAACTTAGGCACACACTACTACTGTTGACAATTAGTGATTTAGTAATGATTAATAATCATAGTGTTGTAGTACTCGTGACCGGTCCCAAGAGCAGTTTTTGAAAGTCTCGGTCTTGTCTCAGACTCAGCCGTATTTGTACTCAGTCTTGTCATGGACTCAGACCAAGAGGACTCTGGATGTTATTTCGAGAGCAGCCGAGACCACAACTCAGAATATTACTGTTAAAACGCTTTGAGACTGACGCAGACGTTTGTATTGTTTATTAATTAGTGTTTTAATAAATTTGAATCCCTTTAACTTACAGAAACCACACACATACCATCAGAATCACAAGACTTTGAACTTACCGGACATAATATTCATTTCTCTGTATGTGAAATTCTGTGCACAAAAGCTGAAGTAATTGCGTAAAAATGCATTAATTACATTATTCGGTGTGTAAACACTCTCGCCCTGCCCTGGTCTCAGTCTCGGTCTTGTTTCGTTCTCGGTTTAGGTGGTCTTGTGCCCAACTCTAATGATTAATGATTTACTCCACTGCACTAGAGTTTTATCAGTGTGTTCTTCTTGTTTAACACGCCTATACACACGCTCACAAAATCAGGGCCAGAGCCAACCTTCACAACCCCCTTTTCCAACTAGCCTAGGCTAATACACATCAGAGCCATATCACATGTTAGCGCCCCAGCTGCGTGTTAGCAGTGGCTGGGGGCCGGACACCGGGCGGGACGGCTAACAAAACCACGGGGGGAGACCTGAGGGAACAACACAGCCGTCCTTGACACGCCTGCAAGCCTGCACTGTGATGAGCTGATGCTATCTGTGTTTAGTCTTCGGGCCATGTTCATATATTTAATTAAAAAGTGTCCGGGCTGCTCCACACACACACACACATACACCACTTATCTAGTGGTTGCAAGAGCGACAGAGAAAGCGACAGAATAGGAGAGAGAGCAAGAGAGAGAGAGAGAGAGAGAGAGAGAGAGAGAGTGGAGTCTCTGCCCTCCTCCCTCACCCTGTAATTTAAAGATTATCTGCTTTGATTGGCGCCTGAAACGGACTGCAGGGACGGAGATGGTGATGGAAGAAAGAACGAGAGAGAGAGAGCGAGAGAGACAGAGAGAGTGAGAGAGAGAGAGAAAGTGGAAATAAACAATAGAGAAAGTGACCCATTAGTTCTAAGCGCGCGCACACACCCTTGTTGCCACCTCACCAGTCCAGATAAAGACCATAGAGGAAGAAAGAAAGGAAGGATGGAGCGTTGTCATGGCAACTATCTGGCTCCCAACATCCTGGATGAGAGCGACGAGTTACTATGACGATGGTCAGCATCCAGAACTTATGGACGATTGATGAGCCGCCGCCTGGTTTAAGTGGAGGGATGACAGATGATCCAAAACTTCAGTTCCACACACACACACACACGCACACAATAGTGAACACGGTGAACATATCCCAGATGTACGCTTTTACAACTTTGCATTAGCGCACATACACACACACACACAGCTCTAACTACTCATTAAGAGACGTGCAGAGCTGAAAGGGAATAAAAGGACAGAAGGATGGGCGGGTGGAGAGGAGAGATGCTGTGACCTCGGCTCCTCTCTCCTCCCTCCCACACACACACGCGCACGCACACACACACACAGCCGACAGGCTCTTATCACCACACCATCAGCACCACAACACACACTCCACAAGGTTACACACCACTCGGATTAGAGACAGGGGAATCAGAAAGAACTAGAAGATAAAGAGAAAGAGAGGAAGAAAGTGACAGGAGAGAGGGAAGGAGAAAAGCGGGGGGTGAAAGCAAGGGGAGAGAGTGAGGGAGAGAGAGAAAGGAGGAGGGAGAGAGTGAGGGAGAGAGATAGATAGAGAGAGAGAGAGAGAGAGAGAGAGAGAGAGGAGGGAGAGAGTGAAGAATGGGGGAGAAAGTGAGTGACAAAAATAGAGAGAAGGGAGAAAAGAGGAGGGAGTGTGTGTGTGTGTGTGTGTGTGTGTGTGTGTGAAAGAGGGAGAGAGAGAGAGAGAGAGGGAGAGAGAGAGGAGGATAGAGAGGGGAGAGAAGAGGAAGGAGAGTGTGAGGAAAAGAGTGAAGGAGGGAGAGAGAGAGAGAAAGGAGAGAGTAAGAGAGGGAGGGAGGAGTGTGTGTCCTTCCCTGTCAGACAGAAGGGTATCTGCACTCTGAGCTCCGGTGCAGGGATTTGCTGAGGGATTTGGGAGCTTGGAACAAACCTGCTGCTCCAGGAGAGAGGGAGAGAGGGAGGGAAGAGGAGGAGAGAAAGAGGACAAAATAATGGAGATAGAGAGGGAAGAGAGAGAGAGAGAGGTGGAGAGGATAAAGGAGTGACTGGACTTGACAAGACGAGAAAGAGAGGAGAGAGGACTAGAGATGGAGAGGAGAAAATACAGGGAGGAGAGAGCGATGGGGAAGAGTGGTAGAAATAAGAGTGAGAGAGTGAAAAAAGAGAGAGAAAAGGAAAGGTGGCGCGTGCAAAAGAGTGACAGGAAGACAGAGTCAGAGGAACTAGAGATGGACAGGAAGAAATATAGAGAAGTAAAATGGGGGGAGAGAGAGAGGGTGTTTGTGAAGAGAGAGGGAAAGAGAGGGATAAGAAAAAAAGAGTGAAAGAAAGAAAAATGTGAGAAAAGGAAGTGAGAGAAGGGGAGAGAAAGAAGTGGGAGGGGAAAGTGAATTAGAGAGAGAAAAAGGATGAAGGAGAAAGAGGAGCACAGAGGAAGAGAGTGAAGGAGAGTGAGAGAGGAGAAGGGAGAAAGAGGGGAGAGAGATGGGGTGAGTGAAGGAGAGGGAGAGAGGAGGACGGAGAGAGAGGGAAAAGAGTTAAGGAGGGAGAGGGGGAGAGAGTGAAGGAGTGAGAGAGGAGGAGGGAGAGAGTTAAGGAGGGAGAGAGAGAGAGAGAGGGAGGGGAGAGAGTGAGGGAGGGAGAAAAGGGGCAAGGAAGTGAAGGAGAGGGAGAGAGGAGGAGGGAGAGAGAGGGGAAAGAGTTAAGGAGGGAGAGAGGGGAGAGAGTGAAGGAGTGAGAGAGAGAGGGAAGAGAGTGAGGGAGGGAGAAAAAGGGGGAGAGAGTGAAGGAGAGTGAGAGAGGAGGAGGGAGAGAGAGGAGAGAGTGAAGGAGGGACAAAAGGGGCGAGGAAGGGAAGGAGAGGGAGAGTGGAGGATGGAGAGAGAGAAGGAGGGAGAAAAAGGGGGAGAGAGTGAAGGAGTGAGAGAGAGATATACACCCCACATACAGTACTGTGCAAAAGTTTTAGGCATGTGTGGAAAAATGCTGTAAACAAAGAATGCTTTCAAAAATGGAAGTGTTAATCATTTATTTTCATCAATCAACAAAATGCAGTGAATGAACAAAAGAGAAATCTAAATCAAATCAATATTTGGTGTGACCACCCTTTGCCTTCAAAACAGCATCAATTCTTCGAGGTACACCTGCACACAGTTTTTGAAGGAACTCGGCTGGTAGGTCTTTGTCTGGGAGAGAGCTTGCTGATGCAGAATAACTACCTTGTGTCTTGTTGCTGTGCTCAGTCTTGCCATGACATGAAACTGTCTTCCACAACCTCACCTTGGTAGCAGAGTTTGGCTGTTCCTCACCCAGTTTTAAGCCTCCTACACAGCTGTTTCTGTTTCAGTTAATGACTGTGTTTCACCTACGTGTGACATTGATGATCATTAGCACCTGTTTGGTATAATTGGTTGATCATGCACCTGACTATAATCCTACAAAATCCCTGACTTTGTGCAAGTGTTTTCACACCTGCCTAAAACTTTTGCACAGTACTGTACATCCACACACATCCACAGACTCCTAAACACACACACACCCTTCCCCCCCACCCCCCACCCTCACACGCACAGACAGCGTCCCCAGTGGTCTTGATCAGTAATTTATTTGTTGGCAAACAAGTTTCACTGTTACAACAAATATTAGTTAGGAGGTCGTTTGACTTCAAAAATCAATACAAAAGGAAAACAGAGGAATAAATTAACTTCATGGACATACCTGTCATGGTAAAAACAACTAATGTCAGAGTGTGAGCAGGTGGCGGTAACTGATGCTCCCGTTTCGATTTTCTCCCAGGATAATCAACAACAACTTTCCTCTGTTCTCACCACAGCTGCAATGGAAAACAGACACATTCCTCCTCCTCCTCATCGCATCACTCCACATTTCACCTGTATTTCTGCTGATTTACCTGTAACCTGCAGCACAACTCTGGCATTTTACACATCCCACCTTCTTCAGGACTGGAGTCAAGCAACATCTTGTTGAGAAACTCAGGGGGGAAATTTGCACTTCATTAATTTTCCTTTCATTTACTACATTGCCTTCATTCATGAAAAGAAATTGTTTTGGTGAAACAAATTTTAGGGGAAACAAATTAGAATTTATTCATAATGTGTAGTTCAAAATCTTTAAATCATGTTTTTTCCTCTTTTTCCACTTCTTTTAAATTTTATTCATTGCTGTTTGCGTTTCTATCAAATGAAAAAGAAATAAATAAAAACCCAAGAGCATGGATCGAGTGAGTGAGTGAGTGAGCTCAACGTCCAGATCGAGACCAGCAGGAAGGAAACTGAACCGATTCTAAATCACCACAGTTACAGAGGAACACAAAAAGGCAGACTGCTCGATGCTAGTAGCTGTACACTTACATAGAAATATCTTATAATTCTCTGATATTAGTTTTTTTTTTCCTCCTCCACAATTTAATATTTGTTATTAATACAGCAAACAAAAAAGAAACCGAAAGCGAAAAATATGCTCTAGGGCACGAGAGAGAGAAAGCGTCGTCCTTCACCGCACAGTTCAAAAAAGCCCAAGAGTTTGTCTCAAGTCGTCGGGAAAACGCACCGACGTCAGCGGACGAGAAGAACAAAAACATTTAAAAAGTAAATGTCTGGATTAAAGAAGTGTATTAAAATAGTTTTTCATTTTCCTCTGTCGGATTGATTGCTTCTGAGTCTAAGCGGCAGAAATGTTTCTAATCGCAGTTTTTGTCTTTTTCAAAACTCCTTTGGGAACACATCAGTTTCTCTTTTCTCCCCAGTACGTGTCCACTCAAGCGGGGGCGTTTTGTTGTTGTTTCTTTTTAAATAAGTCCATCCTCAGGCTGATAAAAATGCACATTGAAGGAATCCACAAAGACGAGAAGCATCGTCGTCTAACCCTCGATCACTCAATACAAAAAACGCAGTAGTGTCTGAAAGCGTCACTTTTGAGGGGGTACGGGGTTGTCTTTTTCAAAAGTTTTATCCGTGTTTTTTTTTTTTGCCAGAATGTGACAGAAGAAACGTCTACGGCTGGTACGGGAAACCACATTGAGGAACAACGGGAAAGAAGGGAGGAAGGGAGGAGGTTTTGGAGTTAACGATGGGAGAAGCGGCGACTGCTTTTTTAAATTTGCGAAATCGAGAAGGAAGAGAACGAAGCTGGTGGCATTGTTGGTGTTGACAGTAGAGGCGTTGTTTTTTGGGGGGGAAGGGGGGACACGTCCGCGTCCTCTATAGGCTGGTGACGAGGTGCGGCGTCTCGTCGGGCGTGGCCTCATCCTTGTTGCCGGGGCCGATGAAGCCGTCGCTGCTGCCGCGCCCCAACTGGTAGTACGACTGCAGCTGGTGAAGGTGGTTCCGTGATCCCAAATTGGGCATGCTCTTGTAGTATACGTCATCTGCTTCGGCAAGCGCCTCACCGACGCCGCGGGGCAGCGTCCTGGCTTCCGACCTTTCGGGTTCCTCCCCCAAAACAGGCGTACTGGCATACAGGGAGTCTCTCTGTGGTGACGGAGTTGTGTCCACCTCCTCCTCCTCCTCCTCCTCTTCCTCGTCCTCGTCCTCATCCTCTTCGCCCTGCTCTTCTGTTAAGAGTGGGAAGAAACTGTCGCTGTTCTCCTGAGGGAGGCGCCGGCGAGACGAGGAGGAAGAGGACGAGGAAGAGGAGGTGGTGTTGGTGGAGGAGGAGGTGGTAAAAGGTGGAGGTGCTAATGCCAGGGGACGGTGAGGATGAAGGGGCAACAGGGGGGCATCGGACTCTTCGCGTATCAGCTCCAAGCCGAGACCTTCATCTGGAGCAAAGGTTGGGGAGTCATCCAAATCGAGGGGCATTTTGACCGGCAGGATGGAAGAATCCTTGCCCCGGTTGGTAGTCACGCCAACGGAGGAGGAGGACGTGGCGTTGGCATTGTTGAGGTTGCTAAGGTGGGCAAGGTTGCTGACATGGGTGACATTGTTGAGCTTGTTGACCAGGTTGCGCTCGTGGTTGTTTAGGTACGAGTGATTGGGCAGCAAGTTGGACGTCAGCTCTTTGAGGATGCGCTTCTCCAGTGTGGTTTCGGCATGGGAAGGGTGAGAGGGGTGGTTTTGGGCGGGGTGGGGGTGGGAAGGGGCGGGAACACCATAGCCACCGCCACGCTCGATGATCTGGACGCAGTCGCTAAGGTAGTCGGCGGCTGCCAGGCTGTAGCTGTTGGCATGGTTACCATTCAGTGGTAGAGTATCCATCACACTTGTATCCCGGGCATTGTTCAGGATTCCCTCTGTGGGGGGGAGAGGGGGGAGAAAAAACAGGAAAAAGTCATAAACCATACAAACCAACACACACATATACAAACACACACACACGCCCCCCTACATGTACACACACCTACCACTGACCTCACTGGCCTGGAAGGCTAAAACTCCGTCTAGATTAGAGCCACACAATATATGGATGCAGCATTATTGCCATGGTGATGTGACGATGCTGCTTGATGTCTGGTTTCAGCATCGTCACCGTTACAACGTTACACGTTTCTGCTGCTTGACTTAAGAAGAAAAACTGTCTAAGAAATCTGACAGAATATCATATGAAGCAAGGAGGGTTAACACTCAAAAATGTCTTCAAACATTTTTATGAAAGTTTGGGACAAATTATTATAATTATTATTTGAGAAATTATATATAATTATTATAATTATAAGACATTAGGAAAATACTGTTGTGGTCAACGTCAATTCACAGTTCTGTAGCTACATGCGTTAAGGTATGGTGGGCGATGTAATAATGACTTGTAATGGGCAGGATTATAATCACTAATGA